>CM075773.1:49471916-49566916 GCA_037974665.1 Ehretia macrophylla
AAAAGGTCCCCAATGTTTGTAAACATGCTCATTGTGGTCCCTACCGTTAAAATTTTAACAGAAAATTTATAAAATAACTAAACTACCCTTACTTAAAAATAAAATACCCAAAATATCCCTATCTTCTTCTTCCTCTTCCAAACCCTCAACCCACCACCACCAAGCACCACCAAGCACCACCACCACCCACCACCCACTCCCCTGCGGCACAGTGCCTCCCCCACCCCCCCTGGCGCGACAGCGCCCCCCCACCCCCCCCCCTGCGCGCGACAGCGCCCCCCCCCACCCCCCCCCCCCTGCGCGCAACAGCGCCTCCCACCCCCCCCGCCGCGACAGCGCCTCCCCCCACCCCCCCCCTGCGCGCGACAGCGCCCCCCCCACCCCCCCCCTGCGCGCGACAGCGCGCCCCCCCCCCCCCCCCCCCCCCCCCGCGCGCGAACAGCGCCCCCCCCACCCCCCTGCGCGAACAGCGCCACCCACCCCCCCCCCCCCGCTGCGCGAACAGCCCCACCCCCCTCCTTGTGTATTAGTGTGTGTTTTGGTGTTAGTGTGTGTTTATGAGTGTGTATTAGTGTGTATTTTTTGGTGTTAGTGTGTGTTTTTTGATGTTAGTGTGTGTTTGTGGGTGTGTTAATGTGTGTGTATTAGTGTATTTTTTGGTGTTTTTGTGAGTGTGTGTGTTTGTGGGTGTGTTAGTGTGTGTTTTTTGGTGAGTGCGTGTGTTTGTAGGTGTGTTAGTGTGTGTTTTTTGGTATTTTTGTGTGAAATTTTGTGTTTTTTGTGATTTTTTAAATTTACCCTTGAAATACTATTCACATCTGTTAAAACTAACCAAAATTTTAACGGTAGGGACCACAATGAGCATGTTTACCAAACATTGGGGACCTTTTTGAGCATTTTGAAACAATGGGATTAAATTGACTTTTGAGTAAACAATGGGGACTACTGCTGCTTTTTACCCTAAATTATACACCGAAGGTGTTTGTTAAAAAGCCAAAGTGCACTTCGCATTAAAAACTTTATACAAATTAATGTATTTCTTGTAAGATACCTCAAAGGTGTATCTCTCAGGTTATGAATTGAAAGTATTTGGCGGAATGCCTCTGCGGAATTTACGTTCCTGGGCGGCTGAGCTCAATACTTATTTCAGCAAATTATCTACCATGGATTACTTGTTCATTATTAAAAAACCTTTTTCATATAAGGATCCATACTTGGTCATGTAATCTACAATGTAGTCAAAACATGCATCAACACTCTGGTACCTATATTTTTCTTACTGAATTAGATCCGAAGAGATATTAAACTCTTAAATTTGCTTTGCTAGTGCATAATGATTGCTCATCATTATTATATATGCTTTCAAAAAATATTCTACCACGTGGAAAGTAGCATAATTCTAGCGGGTACCATTGTACATTTGGACCGAATATTATAGGTATGTTCCAAAGATGTTTGCCAAAATGCCGGAATGAATTTATCTTCCAAAAGATAGTTGAAGCTTACTCATTTGTTGATACCCAGAAGGGAAACTAATTACCGGTAGCTTTGCATTTATATCTTTGATCTTTGATGATAATGTAAAATACTACTTACTGATGCATCTAAGCTATCCTGCCCATTAATGGAGGTAAAATCCACCTGCCTAAGGACAACATCCGTAATAGTAGTTATTTCCCCCAAAAAAAAAAAAAAATGCTGAATATTAGCGAAACAACCATTCGGCTGGAGAATTGAGGTAAGGTACCTAAAATGCTGCAATTTGGTTTCACTTGTGTGGCTGCTCATCTTCTATCTATCTTTATAGAAGTTTAATATTTGCATGCATCTGACATGCATTATCTCAGAAGTACTGCTACTTGAAGATGAATTGGGGCTGATTTTTTTTTTTAAGTTCACCAAACAATTCAATGAGTTGACAAAAATGTGCGTGTACTCTTTTTGAGCATGGTTACTAATATCAAAAGACTGTGTAATAACACTGACAGAAGCACATTCATGTGTATAATATGTCCACATTGCCTTCGTACTCATGATATAACCAAGAACCACGTAAGTGATAAAACTCGCAGCATTATTTGGATAAGTGGTTCTTCATATTAGCCACTTAATAGTGCACAATGAGTCTCCAAGAGCTGCCTTGTCAGTAAACCATAGATATTTAATATCTTTAAAGTATGCACTTGACGTTCTCTGATGTAACATATAAGTTATAGTAGGTATCTGCACTGTCTTCTTGGAGTTCATATATGCGGCTTATATTAGATATCAGCTTGTTAAAATGCATCCATGGCCAATTAGATAAAAATGTGTTCCTCATCTTCCTGCTTAAGCTGGGAAAGAGTAGTGCCAGAGTCTCGATACTGCTCGAATAATGAAAAGGGCTATTGCAACTAGCTGAAACTATAATGAGTATTCAGTTACTGTGACTATTAACGTTACATGTGCTCCTACATTTTGCGAATCATGCTAAGAAAATTGAACCACAACTTATAATAATTGTGGTGTGCTGTACTGAAATGTAGTTAATACAATTTTGTTATTTGTGTGCAATGTTAATACTTAATAGCAGTATTACATGCTGCTGCTACAAGTGCAATGCTTTAATATAGCAACTAGAATTGCAGGGTCCTATGATCACAAAGTGTTCGATAGAATGCCAATCCAGAGCACATCTCATGAAGCACCATGGTACATGCATATGTAAAAGATGGATCAGGCTTATCTTGCTTTCTAATGTTTATGGAGAAGTAGGTGCAAAAATTGCATCATGAAGATAGTATGAGCCATGCTTTTCTAGAAGGATTGAAGTCCCCGAACTCTACTTCGTTTTTAGAAAGAGAGAAATTACGGAAATCATTACTTCCTACTCTATCTCTATTTCTGTTTTACTTTGGCTAATTCTATTGATAAGCTTTACTGATATGAGCTCGCATAACAATTTTTGCTTGGCTTTGCGTGAATACTTGCTTAAATATACTTTGTTAAAATTTAAAGCTGGCTTGTATGATTGGGTTGACTTCGAAATGAGTTATTATGCTGAGATCTTAGTGATTGAAAGTCATAGCATGAAGATTACTACGTTTTGTCATATTGTCAACATGCTCATACCGAGCATCTATTATATCTTACGAAGTTATACTTATGGTTGTGTAAGTATGGTGTAGACAACAATTTGTACAGGTCCATACAAGCTTCAATGGGTCTATCGACTCCTTGCATAGGTCCATGCGACCTCCATTGAGCCTACGGACCATATTAACCTACAGGATTGGTTATTTTAAAAAGTGCATCAACGGCAAAGATGATCAAATTAACGCAACCACAACCTCAACAAGGATGATTAAATCAAGTCAATTGACACTTAGTAAAGCTCTCCCGACCTCAGGGTCCGTACAGAGTTACCTCCCGACCTCTCCAGGAAGTATTATAGCCTACCATGCAGATAAGCTCGGACTACCTACTTATGCACCCACAAGAGCTTCAACAAATCTGCAGGCTCTTTATGCCTACGGGCCACATTAGCATGCGGGATTAGTTATCTTGAAGAAGATCATCAATGACAAGGGCGATCAAATCAACCCAACCTTGATCTCAACTCGGATAAAATCAACTACACCCCTCTATGAGAAGGTAACAAAATTTTGATTCTTTAAATAATCAGGATATATTAGCATTGTCTACTACTAACATGGCAGGATTGACCTGAATACCATGGCCCATCGTCTTAACAAGGCCCACAAGGCTAACCATCAAGTCAGCCCTTGAGGCCCAAACACCTCGGGAGATGAAGATGAGGGCTTGGTTATAAAAGATCCTACGGGAACTTAAAAACCACCTCAGGAGATGAAGATGAGGGCTTGGTTATAAAAGATCCTACGGGAACTTAAAAACCACCTCGGGAGAGGAAGACAAAGGGCCACGATGGGAGCTTGGCAAGGCTCTTACCAGCCCTACCGGCTATACAACAGCCGCCTTGGGGGGTTAACATTCCCTCCACCAAGGGCCACGACGGGAATTGAACAACGATCCTAGCAGCTCCACCAAAGGCCACGACAGGAGCTAGGCAAGGCTCCTACCAGCTTTACCGGCTATACAACAGCTGCCTCGGGGGGTTAACATTCCCTCTACCAAGGGCCACGATGGGAATCTCACAATGTTCCTACCAGCCCTACATCCAGGGCCACGACGGGAACCTCACAACATTCCTACTAGCCCCACATCAAAGGCCATGAGGGGAGTTGAGGAGATTCCCACAAAGAACTCAACAAGGCTTCTACCAGCCCCACTGGCTATAAGAGATACCTACAGGAACTTAACAGCCCCAGGTTACACAAGATTTCTAAAGAAACTTAGCAGCCGCCGATTATAGAAAAAGACTCTTATGAGAGCTTAGAAAACCGATTCTGAAGACTTCATCCATGCAACAATAGCTAAAGCAAGTACCCTATGAAGATTTTTCAGCCTATCCCAGACGGTCAAGCCCAAAAGAAAATCAAAAGTGGAAAACCCTACAGGGACCAACCCCTCAATGCTAAAAGCTCTGACAAATGCGAAAGAAGGAAGCCTCAAGCTGACATCGGCAGTCAACTATCAGAAGTAAAGAAAACACTGTAAGTAAACAAGAGATCAGATCAATGCGAAGGCTAAGTTGTCTACCAACATAAAAACAGATCAAGCTGGCAAAAACGTATATCCTGCTAATTGAGGAAATTCGCTATAAGATCAGAATGAAGATTGAAGCACATTGAAAGTCTAAGTCTAAACCTGGGGGGCGTAACCCTCGGCGGCACCATGTGATTCAGTTTGATTAACCTCGGGGTTAATTTCCTCACTTAGTTGTTCCTCAGCATAGTCATTCTCTAACTCCTACTTTGGCTTAGAATCCTCAATAGTCAGGAGGTAGGCACACATGAACAACATTAGGGATACCCCTAAAAATTGTATTCCTTACCAGCCGACCTCGAGGCCATTACTTTTCAAATTAAGACAAGAATTTTCTGAGATCTTGCCAGCCTGCCAACAGAATTATCTATTCCGAGGATAAGATAAAATTCCTACGTGGACCTACCAACTCCACCAGCTATACAAGGCTCCTCCTAGATCTCTGCAGCTACCTCGGAAGCTATTATCCTCCAAATAAGGGGCTATGAAGGGTATCCTACGGGAACTTACCATGCCCCACAAGCTAAGAAAAGTATCATACGAGAACTTATCAACCAAAAATTGAAGGCACCACCCTCATAATGGATACAAGAACCCTCCGGGGTCTTTCCAAGCATCGACGAGATCGTAATTCTCCAAGCTAAGACGAGTATCCTTTCGGGGCTTATCAACCAAAAGAGGACTTTCTACTCTCTCAGCAAAGACAAGAACCCTCTGTGGTCTTACCACCCACTATCGGGGTTACTTCTTCCCAAGATAATCAAAAGTCCACTAAAGCCACAGCAGCCATCAAAAAAGGGTCATCTCAACTGAAATATAAGAGCCATCTCGGGGTCTCCTAAGTATGAGATCCTCTTAAGACAGAGGCCGAGGTCTCGCAAATATGAAGCCACATGGACCCTCAGACCTCTCGAGGTCGAGGTCCACCAAGTCGAGACTAAGGTCCACTAGCCTAAGACAAACTACCCACAATGAGTATGATCAATAAACTTAGATTCGTAGAAGCTCGAGATTCTTATTTCTCGGCCCGACACACATTCGCCTATTCCGAAAGCACACTTCCATGGAAATAATACTAAGACAAATCCAATGTTGTCCAAATACAGGTATGAACCACCATGGTCCATTCAGTTAAGCAGAGATCAGGTTGAGTCGATTCACAGCGACTTAAGTAGGGAAGAGAACCCAGAGAATGGTAGCATTATAGTAAGCGATTTCCCGACCTCCTGTGGAGCTTAAAAAATCGGGGGGGGGGGGCAATTGATAAGAGGTATATTTCTGGGCATATTAATAATTACCAAAATACCCCTAAGAACTCCATTAGCTTGAGGTCTGATGCCCGAGGTTCAGTCCCGAGGTCCAATGCCCAAGGCCCATTAGCTCGAGGCCGAGGTCCACTACCCCGAGGCCTATCATACATATCGAGAGACAATTATAACATATTAACATCCTAGAGGCTTGGGGAACACTCTAGTAAGAGGACACATGGCAGTCTCTGGTAACTTGGAATTAGTATAAATATAAGAGTCTTATTCCAAGAAAAGGTAACCAATATTAGGCACACATGCTCTACATATTTTCTTTTTCTCTTTTCCTCCCTTCTCTTTCTTTTGCTTATATGCAATTTGAGATCTTGAACTGACTTGATCGTCGGAGGGATCCCCCGGGCACACCCCCAGTAGGCCTTGTTTTGCAGGTTGCTCATTGACAGAATCTCGTTTCGAGTCCAGCTAGAGAAATCAAGATCCAGATCTGGCCCAAGATTATGCTCCGAAATATTTTTGACCTTAACATGGCCAAATCTTTTACCCTCTTTGACCCGATTGAAAAAAAAATAAAAAAACATAGCTTTTACCCTCTTTTAACGGATTGAAAAAAAAACATAGTTTTTACCCTCTTTAACCAATCGATTCACTCAATCTCACTATTTTAATCCTAAAAAAACCCTAAAAAAGAATATCAATATATGCTACTTAATTAGGCTGGGATGATCCTTCATGTTGTTTTTTTTTCATGATGTTTGTCTCTAAGCAAATGAAACAGGCATTGAGAAAAAGGTGGGTCGAACTCTATAGGGTTTGTTTCTCCAACATGCAACTATTGATTTTTGCAGCCATGGTGGTGCTCACATTCTCTTTGCCTTGTTTTATTACAGTATATAAACAATTTATGCTACTTAATTGGCAGGAAAATAGTCTAAAGGAGGTGTTTAGATACTCGAAATATAAAAATAGTAGGCATCATACAGTCTTGCACACTTCAAGCTTCGTATTTTGTGGTAAATGTTAATGAGAAAATATCAGTCTTTGTGGTGCATGTTTTATAGATTAAGAGAAAGAATTTTGGTAAATGAACAAATATATTTTATTGTCAAAACTGAGAAAAAAATAATCAAAGTTACAAAATAGGTGTGTGTCATACACTTGTCATTAAAACTAATGGTTTTTTTGACATAGGAGGCAACCATGATGCGTTTTAAAAACAACATGGCAGGTATTTGGTTGTTTTAAAAGTACAAGGGGGGTCTTATGCACCTTTTTAAAACCACATGGGGGTCTTGTGCACTTCACCACAATTTAAAATACTTCTTCTTTTTTAATTTTGTTTGTTGTTATTTCGAAATAAAAGTTTAACATTTTCTTACATATTGTTTGAAACAAATCAATTCCAAAAAAATTCATGGAATTTATTTGCAAATCCTACTTTTTATGTTTGGAAGCACCTTTTTAAAAGTTTAAAAATTCAAGATTTGTAAATCCTGGATTCATTCAAGGTTTACCCAAATCTTTGCTCAAAATGTAGAATTTGCAATTCAAAACCACCAAATTAGTTACTCATCTCTTAAATACTAAACTACCCTCTAAGTTTCTTTTCTTTTTTACTCCTCTTATTTTTTCCCTCTTATTCCTTTGTAGTTAGTTCTTCTTATTTTTCTTGTGAGCTTCTTCATGACAAATTTCTTTTCCATATTATTTAATTCAAGCTTGTTTTCTTCTTCAAATTATAAGTTATTTATGTATTCACCCTTATTTTCAACTAGTTTTATCATACTTAGCCATCTAAAATCACAAATTATTATCCAAAATTACAAATTATTTATTCGTGTTATCTATTCATCAATACTTATTACTAATTAAGTTTGATTTTAAAACTGATTAGTAGTTTTGAAGGAATACATATTCCTGTCAAAGTATCAAAAGCAAAGCTTCAAGATATAGGGATATAATAGGATTACCCACAACAAATATATTTATAAATCATAGAATTGACTTAATATTATCTTTCAGTTCCAAATAAGGGAATTCATTTGTAAATACAAATTCTCATAAAATTCATTTATAAATCAAATGAATTTCACTCCACAAATAATTCCAAACAATCTGCTAATGCGATTTGCTCTCATAAATGAAGAAAAAAAAATAAGAAAATTGGAAATAAGAAATAACAATCTACATTAAAATCAAAAGAAATACTAGAGAGAGACAATAAACCTTATACATGTAATTATAAAAGCCAAAAATGGTATTATTGGGGTTATAAATGCAATTGACAATATGTTTAAAAGTCTTGAGTAATAAGATATTATTAGAATTGAACTGGATTTTTGAAAAAAAAAAATCTTTTTTTTTTAAGATTGCAAAAAAAGTTTTGCAGATAATGAAGAATGTGTAACCTATACAATTCGTAAAACTTCTCCTCAAACCTACTGACATATTCATTGTTTTTACTAATCTTACATTCCTCACTACCTTTTAATCTTTTCAATATACAATTTTTATTTTTATTTTTTAAAACCCGTAACCCATGGGGTGCACACTCCCTGGTGCATAACTGGCTCGGTCAGTGGTTCCAAGGGCTCGTACAAGGGAACGCAAATGAGCTAATAAAGGAAGAAACTTCATAGAAGGCTGGCTGGCAACCTCTTATTTTGTTTTTTGTTTTTTTCTTTTCTTTTGTCAGAGATGGTTTGTCCTAAAAGAGTTCCTTCTTTTTTTTTTGGCTAACCTGGGGAAATATTCTCATTCAACTAGCCAATGAGATATAGATTTGATTAATCATCACCCACTGATATTAGATGAGACACGTCGGTGTTCTCTCGTTGGCCTAACAGCTCAATGTGAACCAAGAACTCCCAGGTACAATGGCCTCACACAAGATATGTACCAAATAAATAAAGTTATAATTCTCAACGATAGTAACTATACTCAAATTCAAGACCTCCACCACTATTACCACTGGGACGACCTTGGAGTCGTCTCCTTTTGAAGCTGATAAAGAGAACCATTAGAATTTGTCCTGAACCGGAAGAGACACCTTAGAAAAACTTTTTGTCTGCAAAGATTTTCTCTTGAAGTTGACAAGAACATTAGAATTTGTCTTGAGGCTGAAGAGACGCCATAGAAAAACTTTTTGTTTGCAAAGATTTCCTCTTGAAGCTGAAAAGACATACCGTAGGAAAATTTTCCCTTTCTGGGCCCATAGGGGCGTTGGGAAACCAAATAGCAAACTCAATGGGGAAATTGTCTTTATCCCTTTTTCTTTTTAACATCATTTAGTTCCCTGATAAACACGCGGTTTTTCAAAAAGTAAATTTCAACGGAGGTTTTTTATATAAACACGCATTACCTTCTCACCAATCACCGAGGCAAATAGACACCAAATTTCTGTTGTTTGTTAGTCCATCGCTCAGTTACATTGCATCAAATCTTGTCATCTTTTTCTCACAACTCAAACAACAGAGATGAATATGCTTCTGGATTCAAGGTTTGCACTTCCAGCCATGCTGAATATCCTGCTCTACTTTGTCCTAAATTCTGACAGTAATAATCGTATTTGGGAACACCCACCAGCCTTGAAGATGATTATATTTATTCTTGGTTTCTTTCTCATCTTCCTTTCTGTTAAACTCAAACTCTCATTAAGGGTAGACATTGCAGATCTTATCTGCTTGCAATTTGGAGATTTCAACTTTCTCCCACTCCTAACAACGCTATTACTGGTGTCATTTCTCCTCCACCACCACTCTTTCGGTATGCTTATCTCGTTTGTGTTATCATCTCTCCATGGTCCTCTTCCATCTCTAACCTGCTTCAGCGTCTCGTTCAAGCAATTCCGAGTTGCATCATCAGTTGCTACACTGAGCAGCAACAAGCTACTGATCACTACGACGCTGCGCGTTTACCGAATCCCGGTGAGGTTCAGCTTGCTGGAGATTATCAACAATATCTTTTATACGAGCACCCAAATAATATAGCAGAGGATGAAGATCAGTTCGAAATACTTTATGGTCATGCTTAACAAATTACGTAGGTTAATTCCCAGCAAAAAAAGTTACGTAGGTTATTCCACTCTACCATCAACAGTTTTGTAATATATGCCATTGGTTTGTTTGTTATCCGCTTTTGTCTCTTTTATGTTATTAAGAAAAAAAATTAAAAATATTGTGTAGATCTTGTACTCTTATAAGCTTAGATTTTCTTATATCATGTAATGTTATGAAATTTTTTTAATAATAATTGATGCAATTAGGTTGTGCGTTATAAATGGGTGCAAAACAATCAAGTTTTAATACTCGCAAGTGCACGGATCTTTGTAGTATAGTGTGCTCTGAGTGAGGGGTCGAATTCCACAGCGAAGCTCGTTAGTTAATTAGTGAAGTAGTGTGAAAGTATTAAAGCGCTTAAGTGACAGGTTTGCAGATTTGTTTAAGTGACGTGCTGAAATATAAATTAAACTACAACTAAGTTTAAACTAAACTATCTAAGTTAAGCTAAGTATTAGTTGAATACAAGGGGTAGTGATTTAGGGGTCGAATATATAAATGAGGCAATTAATCTAGACTCGGCATCTAGATTATCTAATTCTATGCAAGGGTTTAAGATACAAGTATTCACCCAGTAATTAGCTAAAAGCATTGACCTAGTTAATCTACCTAGTTCATTTTAACCAAATACAACAAGATAAACTAAGCTAAGGAATTAAATTTTCGGGTAGAAACTATAGTATAACCTATAGTTTCATGGAATCTATGCTACAACCTATAGATTCATGATTAAAACAATTATATGGCACGAAAGTAATGCAATCATAATATCAACTAAAAGTATAATATTATGACACGAAAGTAAAACAATCATAATATCTATTTTAAAAGCATTACGTATGAATACTGAATTAAAACAAACTATATATTGTAATTTTGAATTGAATAAAATGAATCCAAGACCATATATTAAAACATTGTCATTTACAATATTCTCCCCTAGATATCAATCTACTCAAACATAAATGAATACGAATTATATAAATAAAAGAGAGTCAAGAAATGCTCTTCCCTATTGACGAACGCATATATTTGATTCTCAAAATTTGAGTAGAGGTCCGACGCAAAATAACTATTCGGGCAGAACTAATTTCCCCCGAATAAGAGCTATTATAGATGAATTTTCCCCAAATAAGAGTTTTTTTATTAAAAGCTACTCGGACAAAACTTTCCACGAATAATAACTACTTGAGTCGAATTTTTCCCTAAAAGTAGCTATTCAGGCAAAATTTTTCCGAATAAGAGCTACCTAGGTAGGACTTCCCCCATATTTAACTACTACTACTAAATTTAGCTCTAAAATAAACTAAAAATTAATTCTAAAAATAAATATTAAAACAAAAAAAACTACAAAATTCTCAAAGGGTTGATGCCCTATTTATAGGCAAAATTCTGAGAAAAGTTGACTTTTTTAATTTGTTGACTTTGACCAGATGTTGACCGAGGCATTTTCGGGCTATTTTCAGCGTTTCGAGTCTGATTTTGTGCTAGTTTCAGCCAAAATCTTTCTCTATGGGCTCTGTTCAATCACTGATTCACGAAACTTCATGTTTTGACTTCTTGACTTGCAATTTAGATCATTTCGGGTCTAATTTTCTACTTTTCGGTATTATATTACATTGCATCGAAAGTATATAAGTGTCACATTTATTTCTAAGTTAAGATGCAAATGTAGAACAAATATAGTAGTTTGAGTGCTACAAATACAGTCACATCAATAATAATATATTTATATAATTATAATAAAATAATTTAGTCATATTATCATTGGTCGTTCATGTTCTAAGCAAAAAAGAATTTGGTTCTTGTTTTTCTGTTTCAGAGTTGCCAAAGTCAAAACTATTGGGTCGTTGGGATTATGTCCTGCAAAAATCTCAGAATTCTGTTAAGTGATTGTCTTTTTCTGGAAATATACTAAAATTGGACAAATTTTCCTGTCTGTCCTCATCATAGCATCAGGTGCAGACAGTTTTTTTGGACATTCCTAAATCCAAGTTTGTGCATGTGGCAACACCATGTTTGTTTATAGAGTTGGGTTCAATATTTTTGTTTAGTATGGATTAAAAACAAAAAATTAAACACTTATATATATATAGATAGGTTTTTTCATTGGGGGGATAAATTAATTTTGCCTAAAAATACCTTAAAAATACATATATTTTTAAAAATACAATTCCAACTCACTTATAAATGATTTTACTCCCGCTAATCCCATGTATCTCCGCCTATATTTGTTCTTATAGTAATCAAGGTTTAACTACTAATCTAGTAATTTATTGAGCCTAATCAGTTGGTTCAAAATATTTAAACTCAGATTGACCTTAGAAATGAACTCAAACTATTATAAATGAAACACAAATATCATACAAATATTATAAAGGAGGATGAGATGCCTTAGTTTTAAGTAGAGGTGACATTTAGGCTGGGCCGATACAGGTTAGCTCAGACCAGCACACAAAAATTTAGGCATAATCCAATTCGGTTGAAAGTGGGTTAGTCTCGGCCTAACCCACTACATATAGTTGGGCCTAGTTGAGTCATATAATTTTTGACCCAACCTATTTGAGTCCGGACTTATTTTGACATAGGACCAGCCCAACCCAGCCCATGAGCCCAACCAAACTTGAAGCCTAGCCCGGCTGAGGCCCAGCACATGCCTAGATAAGGCCTATCTTAAGTCTGACTCAGGCCCAACACAAATTAAGCACAATTTGAGTCCATTTATTAAAAAAAATTGAAATATTATGCATTATACAATGTAAATCATAGTAACTAATAACTATTTTCTTAAAACAAACTAACAAGTCGTAATAACAATTTTTTTTAAAAACAAAATAATAACAACAAGTAGCAAACTAGGCTTAAACAATCATATATTTTTTAATCTGACTCTTGAGCTTTCCACGGTAGAGTTAATCTTGACTGCCTTGACTTAGTTGTCTTGATCACTTGAAGAATATGAGAAACTAGACTTTAGATCAAGCAGCTTGCTCAAAAAAGTAAGTAACATTTAAAATATTGATATGAAATAATAAACCACCACTGTTGGTAATGGTCAAGTATTAATGCCCTTGAAATACTTTGTTCCTGATCAGGCACTGAAGATCTTGTATGCATTTTATGTTATTCCTCTAAACCCCTTTTAAAAGAATATACTTGTAAAAATAGAGAGATAATCAACTGGATATAAAGACAACTATATATAAACATCTATGCCTAGTTAAACTCAATTTTCTCGACCCATTACTTAATCAGGCCGTATATGACTAGGGCCTATATGCCAACTCTAGTCTTAAGTTCAAATCTTGAAAAACAAATGCTAAAACGACATATGGTACCACTTTTCGGTACAGAAGACAAAATATGTTAGCCAATTAGAAGGTAAGAAATTGGAGAAAAGACTAATGAAGGGAACATGTGGAGTTCAGACATTAGACATATATAGTTGATTATTTGAGATATATCAAAACAACAAAAAAGCCCCAGTCAATCAACCTACCCAAAACAAGCCCCACCACTTTTCAACTCAAACAAACAAAAACACTTCGTCTACTACTTTAGAAGCCTCTACAACAACCCAAGACTCTGACTCCTCATCCACTAAATGCAAACTGAGCTTCGAAGAACCCCTAACGGGCAACAAAAAATCAAAACTCTCATTCAATCTTTCCCCAAGTGCTGACCATCTCGCTCTCTCTTCACATCAAGGTGATCAGTCTCTATTTGAGATCCCTATCTCAGTCTCCCCAGTTTCAGTTCTTCCCTAAAAAACAAGCACTCGCTCCACAAAAAAAACAAAGAGACAATCTCTCTCTTCCTCTATGGAAAAAAACCAAGGGGCTGCCCCATCTCAGCCCCACCTTGATCTATGAACATCCTCGTTTGGAACTGTCAAGGCCTAGGGTCGGCCATGACAGTTCAATCCTTGAGAGATTTAATCTCTCAGCATAAACCCCAAATAATCGAACTCTCCGAAACAAAAATGAAAAACTCAAAAATTCAAAGGCTAGCCAGAAGACTTGGTTTTCTCTTACACCACACAGTCGAACCATCTGGATTAGCAAGGGGTCTTGCCCTTTTGATTGCCCCATTTATCAATGTCACTGTCCTCCAAAGCCATCGCAGCTTTATCCACGCAGAAATTCATTTCCACCCAAACCTCAGTTGGTCTTTCACTATCATTTATGGCAATACCAACCACCAAGAAAGACTTTCAGAATAGAAATTGCTTTTCACCCTCAACACTGCTCCTCACAAGCCTTGGCTCCAAATGGGAGATTTCAACACCATCAGATCCCAGATTGAGAAAGAAGAAGGTAAACCAAAATCGCAAAAATCCCACTCAGATTTCAACCTCTTCATTTTAGAAAATTCTCTTATTGAGCTGGAATCCAAGGGCTGCCCTTTTACATGGTCTAATAATCGTGAGGACCCTACCTTCATTCAACAAAAACTTGATCGCGGCTTTTGTAATCTTCCCTGGAAATCATCTTTCCCTAATGCTTGGATATCTGCCCTCCCCTCTATCGGCTCAGGTCATGCCCCCTTACTTCTCAATCCCAATCTCCCACATCCCAAAAGGAAGCCCAAATTCCATTTCGAGCCTTATTGGGCAGAAGACCCTGCCTGTGAATCTATTGTGTCCAATGCTTGGAGAATCCCAAATCCTCTTATAGGAATATCAAAACTCTTATCCGTTTTGTCTACTTGTCAATCTCACCTTTCATCCTGGAACAGATACCGTTTCAAAAATAATAAATTGGAGATTTCAAGGCTCAAGGAACATCTTATTTTCCTCTCTTGTCAACCTCACTCAGATGTTATCCTCAAGGAGTACAATGCTACTGTGTCAAAAATCAGCTCCCTTTAGAACAATGAAGAAAACTACTGGCAGCTCGATCTCGAGTCAAGTGGCTTCAGTGTGGTGACCAGAACACAGCCTATTTCCACGCCACAACCCTCATTCGTAGATCCTCGAACAAAAATCTCCGACTTCAACTCAACGATAGATCATGGACGGAAGACCAAAATGCCATCAACCAACAGATATCATCCCACTTCCAAAATATGTACGCATCATCTGGCAACAGGCTTTTTCAGCCAGTTCTTGACAAAATCCACCCAATCATTACAAACTCCATAAACAACGACCTCATCAAACCCATCACAAGAGAGGAAATTAAAGCTGCTACTATGAGCTTAAATGCTAAAAGTGCGCTAGGACCAGACGGTTTTCCAGGACTTTTCTATCTCAAGTATTGGCACCACATTGAAGATTCTATTTTTGATGCTATTACAGATTTTACATGCAATGAATCTGCCCTTTGTAATCTCAATCTCACGAATATTTCTTTAATTCCTAAGAATGATTTCCCTTATTCTGTTGATCATTTTCGACCCATTAGTTGTATTAATTTTGCTTACAAGATACTCTCAAAAAATTTTGTGCTCTGATTGCAACCTTACATGGATAATATCATATCTCTTTGCCAATTGGCTTTCATTCATGGGCGACAAATTCAAGATAACATTCTGATTGCTCAAGAAGTCTCCCACTTCCTCAAAAAATCCAAAAGCAAATCCAAGCATTACGCAGCTCTCAAACTTGACATGCAAAAAGCCTTCGACCAAGTCGAATGGGACCTCCTTGAAAATCTCATTTTCACCCTTGGTTTCCATTCCAAATAGGTGAATTGGATTATGAAGTGTCTTAACTCTGTCTCTTACTCCATTCTCGTCAATGGCGAGCCTCAGGAGCCTTTTTACCCCAAGCGTGGCCTCCGACAAGGAGACCCTTTATCCCCACTCATTTTCACTGTTCTTACACAAACTTTAACTTGCCTCATTGATGATCAAGTCAACAGAGGTAACATAAAGGACATTAAACTTGCTAAGCATTGCCCAACCCTCACCCATACTCTTTTCGCTGACGACTCGTTTTTCTTCTTCAAAGCCACATCTTTAGAAGCATTAGCCCTTAATGAGGTTCTTTACCTCTACTGTTTTGCTACTGGTCAAAGAATCAACCATAGCAAATCCTCTATTGTTTTCAGCTCTCGCACCCTTGACCTTCTCAAAACCCAAATTTCTAAAAATTTTCAAGTAAAAGAACAAAACCACATTGGCAAATACCTTGGTCACCCTACCGAATGGGGTCGTTCCAAGAATCAGGTTCTCTAATGGCTACTTGATCGTGTTTCCAAAAATTTATCTGGCTAGAAAAGCTCTCTTCTCTCAAGTGGGGGAAAAGAAATCCTCATCAAAGCTGTCCTTCAGTCAATATCCACCTATGTCATGTCTATTCTACTACTTCCTAAAAGAGTTTGTAAGCTTTTATGCTCTAGAGTGGCTAACTTCTGGTGGGGTCACCCTAAAGAAAAAGGAGTTCACTGGCTCAACTGGAAAATCCTCACCTAAAAAAAACACGAAGGTGGTCTCGGTTTTAAGCACTTTCAGACCCTAAATCTGGCCTTCCTAGGTAAGCAAGCTTGGAGAATCCTTAAAAACTCAAATTTCCTCTGTGCCAAAGTGCTTAAAAGTGTCTATTTCAATGACAAAAACTTCCTTCAAGCGTCCCTAGGTCGCAACCCCTCTTGGGCCTGGCACAGCTTTTTTCGTGGAAGAGACCTTCTTCTCTCATACCTTAAATGGAGAGTTAGTGATGGTAAACACATCAACATTTGGACCGACTCATGGCTTCCTTGCCACCCTTTCGTCCCAAATCCTCTGGGACACAATTTTGTCACTGTCCATGATCTCCTCATCCCTGTTACCAAAACCTGGAATACTAATCTCATTCGGTCCTCTTTCCCAACAGAAATTGCGAACCAAATTCTTGGTACCTATGTTCCAATCACAAACATCCCAGACACCCAATACTGGCCCTATACTCGTGATGGTACCTACACAGTTCGCAGCGGATACACCAGTGCCCTCATTGCCATTAACCGCCCACCTCAAAACAATCATCGCACCAATCAATCATTAGCGGCCAGTTCATCCCACTTCTTCCCAAAAAAACTTTGGAACCTCATCTAGAAACCTTGCCACAATGGTCTCCCCACTGAACTTAATCGCTTTAAGCGAAAATCCTCTCAAGACCCTCTTTGTAAAATTTGCTCCTCACAACCAGAAACAATCGAGCATTCTCTGCTTCTTTGTCCTTGGACTCAACGTATCTGGTTCGCTTCCCCTTTCCAATGCACTATACAGCCTATGGAAGCCAATCGATTTGACACCTGGCTCATTCTTTTCCTTGATCGTTGCTACAATGTGGGGCATTTAACAGAGGAAGTCCTCCCTCAAATAGCTTCCATTTGCTGGTCCATTTGGAAGAGCAGATGCTCTTTTCTCTTTGATAATACACCTTTACAGATAGATCGGATCATCTCAACAGCTCTTAGCCAGCTATCAGAATTCAAGCTTGCCCTCCGAACTTCATCTAATCATCCCACCACTAGAGCACCATCCATCAGTCCACCGAACTTTTAGATTGCGCTGCCTGCCGGAACTCTCAAAATCAATGCGGCTTTTCGTCCTCCATTCAAGGCAGCTGCAGCCTGTATCTTTCAAAACCACCTTGGACGCATGATCAATGGTCTTGCTTTGAATTTTCACTGCACCTCTGCCCTTCTTGCAGAAGCAACAACAGTGAAGTTTGCTTGCTCTTTCGCTTCCCATGCAGGTTTCTCCAATGTCATCACAGAAACCGACGCCCAAGCCATCTACGAAGCTTTCAACTCACCAAATCTTATCTGGCAAATCTCTCACATCATCCGTGATATACGGACCATCATCACAACAATTCCAAACTTCAGGCTCCGACAAGTTCGTAGGACGGGTAACAAAGCAGCCGACTAGGTCGCCAAACAAAAGGTAGCAGGAATACTTCCCTTAGATTGGATTTCTAATACCCCTGCCCCCCTAAATTATATCCTTCAATTTGACCTCTCCCCCTTGGGGATTGGCTGATATATCTTTTTCTATTAATGAAATTTTTTCCTCAGACTCAAAAGAAAGAAAAAAAAAAAAATTATGTCAACGTACAACCTAGAGCAAACAAGGGTTGGAAGTTATTGATTGGTTCTTGATGACATTTGCCCACTTGGTGGGGCCTAAATTTCATTCCTTGTACGCTAGCTTTTCATGTTAATGGAAATGCTCTTTTCGATCAAACAAAAAAGAAAATGACAACATTGGATATTCTCTTTTTCCTTTTCCATGTTCTCCCTCTAAAGTAAGGGTGAAAAAATTATTATAAGTAATTAGCTCTTTATAATTTTTTTTATACGATAGAAGTCAAAGTCGTATTTAAATATTATATTTAATTATAATAAGTCGCTACCCAATAATTTTGGAGCGTCTTTATAACTTCATTTTGATCACTGAAATATTGCGGTTTAAAAATCATATGATTCCCTAATATTCATAATTACGTCATGATAAGTCGTAATGCATCATGACATTTCCAATTTCTAATTATAGTTGGAGGATTGATAATGGGAAAAGAACTAAGAAAATTAGCGGATTGTAATTAGTTTTTACTTGTTGCAGTAAATTCACTAGTAGCACAATTAACTTGCTAAAAAATTTAAAATTACATATTTAGGTTTTAAAAAGTGGTGTCTTTTGTCCACCAAATATCTGGAAAGTAATCGCTCCTTTAGATATTATTTCATACTTATCATAACATTTGAACAGGGATATATAGCACTCTTCGCACACCATTTCCTCTCCAGAATTTAAATAGCCTCTGGTAGTTTGGGAATCTGATGGTTATAGTTTTAAAGAAATGCATATTATGATGCCTCCTTAAAATGACGGGTCTGTGAGAAATTTCGCATGAACAGATAGGATTCCAAGTGATAAATGTATTTAGAGAAGTAAATTAATGTGCAAATTAACTAGTCAATTATGGGTTGAAACCACCAATTGAGTATATTATATTGTTGATCAACCATGTCGGTCATTACTAGTTTTAGTTGAAAAGAATAAGAGGAGTAAACATCTTACAGTAAAATTGTTTTGTAATTCCTAGCTTTGCCTCCAAAGATAAAATAAATAAATAAATAAATAAATAAATAAATAAATAAACAACAACAATGGGAACAAGGAGCGTAATCTTGTCATTTGTCTTAATTAAAGTACGATAAATTTTCCCAATATCCTAATTGTTTGCATTAGTCAAAGAGAAGACAACTTTTGACTCTTGGTAAGCCCTCACCAGCTACATGCAATATGGGTCATCAGATTCAAAGACTTGATTTTTGGTTGAACTTTGTTATTCATCTCTATTATTTGTTTTGTGAATATCATGTTCACTATTTTCTAATTAAAAATGGTAATTCATATAACATTATAGATTTTTGTTAGTGTTAAAATCAATATTTGATGCATATTCCGGCACCTGCAGGTGTTTATATATCTAGCTCGAACCAATGTAAATGAAGTAATCCCTAGAGGGATTCAAAATTTAGGTTTTGAGGATGGCTCGTTATGTGCGTCAGAGCATTAGCTAATAATGTTTTTAATTACTAAATTTTTGCCATTTAAGGTACTGTATAGACATAAACGGCCTTCACACTCGTAAACATACACCACACACGCAACAGCAGACTCACCACACACATAGAGAAAAGCACGCTTTGATAGACTCTCACATACACACTTGTTAGGATGAAAAGCAGGGCATTAGTGGTGGCTATATTGGGGCTAAGGGTTAGGGTTGGAATTTTGGGGTGTTGAATTTGGGATTGTCTGGAGAGGGATGAGGCTACAAAAATTTGTTTGTTTTTGTGTAAGGGTGGCTCAGGTGATGTGAGGCACAGAGGCTAGTTGGGGGTGTTTCAAGAAAAGTTACAGGCTATTTTAGGGTGGGAAGGGGATGAAATTGGTTTGGGTGCATTGACGTTATGGACTGGTGAGAGTAGGGATGTCATTTTATATGATTTTAACAAAATAATTAACAGATTTTGATAAGAGGGGTGTAATTGTCATTTAAAAAAAATTATGGGGTCTAAATCTCATATGTGTAAAAATGAAGGGGTCTAAATCAAAAATACCCGAAAATATAGCACTAGGGGAGGGAGGGAGAGAGAGAATGGGCAAAGCCCTCTTTCCCATTTCGTCGTCGTTTCGATCATAAACCTAATTTTCTCTCTCCTCAATCCTCCTCTCTCTCTCTCGAATTTCTCAGATAAAAGTTGTTCGCGGAAAATTTTTATGTAAATAACTGATAAATAAAGATGCATAGAGAAAAAGGAGGAGGTTCGAAGGCGGAGGAGGGACACGTGGCAACATCGGCGGCCGGTTCCAGAAGCTTCAACGGTGAGGATAATCATAATCGTCACCGAGATTCTCGTCCCGCCCCCATCTCCGGTGGTGCGTGTATAATACAGTGTCATATACATACATATATATAATGGGAGTACTTTTTTGTTGATTAATGATTCACTTCAATTTTCATTGGATAATTTTCGAAATGAACTGTGTTTTTATATTTCTATTACTATATTGATTGAATTTCAAAATGCTATTTGGTGGCACTGTAGAAAGCTGATATTAATTTATAGGGCAGTCCAGCACACGAAGCTCAAGAGCATCAGGAAGCGTTGGACCTACTTTCATGCATCGAAGTTGCATTTTTTGCAAGTTTGTTTTCACTACTCGAACTTGTGAACACTGCGATTATTCTTATAATGGGGGGAGAATATAATAAAATCTGCTTGCTCCAACCTTTTTCTTTTATTCTCTCGTGGTGATTTTCCTTAATTGCTTGATAATATCGTAAAGGTCTTGAGTTAAAGGTGCGATTTTTTTTTTAAAAAGAAAAAAATTGGTCTTCCACAAGTTAATTACTTAGGGAGCTTGAAACTTCACGCGTAAGGCTTCGTTATACTGCCTATTTGTTGCATTTAAGAGCAGTTAGATTGGATATATTATCAATCATGTATAATTGTAGCATACCAGATAGTTAGATCCCTGGTATGTGTTAGTTGTCCAGATAGGATATGTGGTCGTGTTGTATATTCACTGAGACTGATCTATCATGGCAGTGATGTAACTTAGGGCATGTTGGACTAGTATTACGTTTGGTTACTAAATTTTGTTTGATGGAAAAAGTTCAGTTGCTAGAATTTTTTTTCTCATTCTGGATTTTTTTGTTTATTTGAGGGAGGGGATTATGAAGTAAGGTCTTGGCCTTCTTCTCGTGTGATTGCTGATATATATGATAAGAAAGAGAATGTGTGTTAAATAGAAGGGAGGAGCAAACTTACTCACTATTAAGCATTCAAAACGGAGTGAATTTTTTGGGGAAAGAGCAATATTACCTATTTGATGGGTGTGCCTATTTGAGATTGGAGTGCATAGAAGAACAAATTCAGAAGTACTATATTTAATTTATTTTTGGTAGGCTGTGTCTTGACAATATGACTGGCTCATGTTATACATTATGCTCTTACACGGTGCTTTTGACCTTCAGATTTCCTTCCATTTTTATCGCCCCTAGTTTCTGATGGTTATTGTTGTGACATCTTTTCTGACACTCTTTTCCTATTGCATTTGCAGCAGAAAAATCGGAAACAGATAGTGAGGAGTCAAATTTTAGTGGCTCTGAAGGGTATGAAACCTCTTGGATTTCTTGGTTTTGCAGTCTGCGTGGCAATGAGTTCTTCTGTGAAGTTGATGATGATTACATCCAAGATGATTTTAACCTCTGTGGTTTAAGCAGCCAAATCCCGTATTATGATTATGCACTTGATTTGATTTTGGATGTTGAATCTTCTCATAGTAAGTTATTACATGGATTCAGACTTATGCTAGAAAGAGACAGAATATGTCGGTTGCATCAGTTCTTCAGGAAACTTGAGGATATATAATCTAGTTAGCTAGACATATCTGCTGGTAATATTGTGTTATGCGGTTCACTCTCACCATTTTAGGTTTTATGGGAAGGAATTGATATGTGTATTCACTTAACATCCATATGTTTGATATGTTATACAACAATTACTAAGCGCCAGCTCCCTTGCCTCCTGTAAGTTACATCATTTGTTGAATATCAATATGTGAATGCTCGCACTATTCAAAATCATATATTAATCTTGGTTTTCCCTTTTGGCATGCTTTTAGCAAAATCTTCTCTGCAATTAAGCAAATGAAGATGCTGCTGTCTTTGAAGGATTTGAAAAGAATTCAGGGAAAGATTATTTTCTGTGATCTGATAAAAAAGTACTAATTTACAGTAGTATATTCTATATGAAGAACATTAATGTCAAATCAGCTAAGCCGGAGAGCATTTTGTCAACTTTGCCTTCACAATAAGAATGCAGTGCTATTTTTCATCTTATTCCAGCTATGTATTTGTGCATTCATATCATTGAAATTTCACCAAAGCCAAGAAAATGGGAAAAATTAATGCAATTCTCATGTTGTAAGATTTGTGTTTTAGGAGCTAATATCAGATTTGTAGTGTTCTGTATCTGAGCAGATACTATTTTTGGAGACCTGACCCTATAGCAGTTTTAGAGATATGAAATGATAGCATTTTAAAAGATGTACTTCAAACTTCTATTACTTTACATTTTGTAGCCTCTACCAACTCTTCAGTCTGTGAAATTCATATTGCTGACTAGAATTGCTGAAATCTGTAGGTGATGTGTCTACAGAGGAACAGAATGAACAAGTTGAATCAGCTGCTGAGATGCTTTATGGTCTTATACATGCTCGATACATATTAACAACTAAAGCATTGGCTGCTATGGTGAGAACATGTTTCATCATTTTACCAATTGTGCTTCCACTGGTGTTGTAATGCGGGCAAATCTGACCTTTTACAGCTTGTGAAGTACAAGAATGCCGTGTTTGGGAGATGCCCTATAGTTTGTTGCTGTGGACAACCCTGCCTGCCTAGTGGTCAATCAGAAATTCCTCGTCAAAGCATGGTGAAAATCTATTGTCCCAAGTGTGAAGATATTCACACTCCTCGATCAAGGTCTCAAGATACTATCCTTTTCAAAATTTTTGTTTATTTTGGTTTCTCAGCCTTCAGTTTAATTGTTTCTGTTTAAGTTTCTTTTGCTTCTTTCAGATCTGATTTGCGTACAGGAAGCTGCAAATTATGACAATGGGAAATCACATCATGTCCCTCAAAGAATGGAAGGAATTTGATATGCAAGTGTTGGGTAGGAAATATTAGGGCTTATGCATTTAGTTATACATATGTGATTGTTCAAGAATATATCGCGCTACATATGTAATTTTAATAATTTGTAATTTTAAATTTATGTTTTATGAGTATTTAATTTTAATTTTAATTTTGATTATCAACGTTTTAATTAAATTTTTTATATGAATTTGACATTTCAAAAAAACTTTTAATTTTGTTATTCTAATTATAAAAATCTCTCAAAAAAAATTATTTAAAAATTAGAGATTAAATGGAGACGACAATTCTTGGAGATGGTTTGAAGACGATAATTTTTAAAGACGGTTTGGAGACAATAATTTTTGGAGACTACAACTTTTGGAGACGATAATTTTTAGAGATGGTTTGGAGACGATAATTTTTGGAAACGATTTGGAGACGACAATTTTTTGAAACGGTTTGGAGACGACAACTTTTAGAGACGTTTTGGAGACAACTTTCGGAGACGGTTTTGAAGACAATAATTTTTGGAGACGGTTTAGAGACGACTTTTGGCGATAGAACGATGATGAGAAAAATTAGTCGCCAAAGGAGATGAATTGACAACGGAAATTGAAATTGGCGACGATTCTTTTGACGACGGACGATTTTTGTCCCTTTGCCGTCAAATACCCTTTTGGTGACAGCAAGGAGGCAGATTTTGGCGATCGCTTTTGACAGTTTTTTTTGTAGTGTTCAGCTTTTTCAATAGCTGGATTTTTTTTGCATTTTGTGTGACCCTGAGATCTGATACTATGTTGAAAATTGAATTGTGCACACAAATGCAATTAAACATGATATTTTTAACGTGATTCAAACTTTATTACAGACACCCAAACCTCGATACATTTTTTGAGTCCGGTATCCAACCGGCTTTTATAATTACATTGTTTGACTAACTTGAGCTACTTTGATACAAAATCATAAAAGACTATTTATAGCCAAAGTTACTTGAGAACTTGTGGCTATAATTTAATTTGGCCTAATGTCATCCACTAATAGTTAGGTCATGCCATTTATAGTTTGTTTGGATTCACATTTTTAAAGGAAAGTAAAAGAAGGGGAGGGGATAAGGAACCTTTTCGTTTGTTTGGATTATAATTTTGAAATAAGTAAAAGATATAGAGGGGTACGAAAATTCTTTTATTTTCTTTAATTGGATGGGTTTTTCAAACCTTCCAATTTGGAGTGTTTGGAGGGGAAATGAAAGATTTCACCATAAAATGTCTTTTTTGTCCCTACATATTTAATAGTTATAAAAATAAAAAAAAAGATACTTAAGTAATTTTGCATTTAAAATTATCTTTTTCATTTCCTTTCCTTCTCTAATCCAAACAAAAAATCATAAGATTATTTCATTTTCTTTTCATTATTATTTTTTTACAATCCAAGCAACGTAATTCACTTCCTTTCCTTTCCTTTCCTTTATTTATTTTTACTCCACTTTACCTTCTTTTCCTTTCCTTTGTGCAATCCAAACACTATGTTAGTATTACTGGAGATGAGTCATATATCCACCAGAGATACAATTTTTAAACCTAGAATCATCTTCTACAAGGATTTTCACCTTTCTTATATGTGAAAAGATATCAATAGCAAGTGAAGAACAAATAGGAGGAGATAAAAAATGTTATAGAGACCAAAGAAAACAAATGTGGTACGTTATAAATATACAACAATTGTTTTTACCAATGACATAAGTAGAAGAACGAGTTTAATATTATAAATTTCGTTATATGCTGCATTAAAAATCAATAGTAGAAAATTTTTGAAGAAACATTTTCGTTGCAAAATTGCTAAAATGAGTAGTGGAGGATGGTGAACTTCCGGTAGAAAGGGAAACAAAGGAATAAATGGGGGCAGTTGAAGGAATTGAAAGAAGGCAGAAAAGAGATAATTAAATTGAATTCATCAAAGGAAATTTGATTATATTTTATCTCGATCTATTAAGCTTCTCTCATGACTATTAATGAAAGTACGACGTTAATACTATTTTAAATGTTTAATTATCGTTAGAAATAAATATAATTAGTGAACAAATATTATGCACATTAGAAACAATATAATTTAGGGAAGAAATATTATGTTTAAATATAATTTAGACTTACTTAAATGCTTTATCTTCCTTTTGTTCATAATCACTTTTCTAGAAAGTACTTGTTAGCTATGTACTTATTGAGAATCACATTCCATAAATTTGTTTTTTCTAACTTTTTATTAACAAATAGCTTTTCCTGCATTAAATCCATTCAAAATCATAAATTTTGTGGCATGAGACGTTCCAATACGAATTTGGATTCTCTCATCTATTTAATTTTTTATCATGTAGATGGAGTGCATTATGGGCCATGAGATGGTTTATATATATATATGTATGTATGTATGTAATGTATTAAGAAATTGAAATGAATAACTCTCTCTCTTCGCAATAGAGAAAAGAGGAACCACCAATTCTACTAATTATACACATAAATCTAATCATAATAGCTCTTGGAATGGCCAATTTAAAATCTAACAAATATTCAAACAAAATGCACAAGGACAGTCTAATTATTTGCATCTTATTAGTAAAACTAAATACTTGAAATTCAACAGACCTTCTATTTTCTTTCGAAGAAATAATTAAAATGAATGAATTTTTTTACCATAAATTGACCCTCTCCTATTTAAAGATATGAATTTTACCGATCAGTAATAATAATGCTAGTAATTTAAATGTGGTATATACCATAATTTTCGTAATTGTACGATTCGCGATATGAATCATACAATTCGGTTCGATTCAGGCAAAAAACAATTCGAATCAGTTAGCGAATCATTAATTAAGGTGAATCGGTAAGTGAATCGTATGATTCGGCGAATCGTGAACGATTTGAATCAAACCAAAAAAAGCCCAAAAAGTCCAAAAAAAAAAAATTAAAAACAAACCACTTCAATTTTTTTCAAACTATATACAATTAGTGCATTTTTTAAAAATATTAACAAACAAAATAAAAAAGCCCATTTATGATAAAAACATCAACCTTTTAACTATAATTACAAAAATCAAAATGCTAAAAGCCTTAAAAAAGAAAAAAGAAAAAAAGAGAGAGAGAGAGAAAAAGCTTCTCATCTGTTCACGATCGAAAAGCTTCCGCCGATTAAAAAGGTTCGTGGATCAAAAAGTTTCACGTAAGTGAGCTGCTGATCTTGCTCTTTCTTTACATTTTGCAACTTTGCCGTTTATTTCTATTTACCTTGTCTTTATTGAGTGACTTACATTTAATAGCCTTGGTCCTTGTCTTTACTGAGCGGCTTACATTTAATAGCCTTGGCCTTGGTTTTGTCTTTGCTTACTTTTGTTTTTATTGAGTTGAATGGCTAATGCTTAAAAGTTTTTGTCTTTAGTCTTTGTTTTTGTATGGTATTAAGTTACAATTAATTTTCTTGTAAATTAAACTACTAAAGTCTAAATATAATTTTTCAATGTCTAATTGCTTTGATTGCTAGGGACAAGTAAAGTATTGAACCATCTAAAAAAGTAACAAAAAACATATATTTATATCCATTTAAATGAAAATTTTCAATTAAAAACTGTTAATGAAAACATAATATATCAAATCTCATCTAGTTTCAAAATTTGTGACTGAATCGATATGATTCACGATATGATTTATGATTCGCAAACTATGGTATATACATAATCTGAATTTATTTATGAATTCTTAAAATGCAAATTCTAGGGTTTGTGAAGCTAAAAATTGAAATGTCAAACACCGTACCAGCTTTCGATGAGTAGGAGAGAGAAAAGAGTCGCTTTGAGCTTTCAGTGGTCCATTAATGGAGGTGTAGAGTTAATAAAGTGAGAGAGTAGTGAAGGAAACGATAAGAAGGCCTCTGTATACTGGTAGAGTTTAAACTATGAAGAGGTCTTCATATATTGATGGAAGAGGTCTTTGTGTATTGAATAAGAAAATAGAAGACTTTAAGAAACGTTTTAGTCTAACGTACGCAATAGTAAATAAGATACATAAGTTGTAAATTTTGATTTGAAAAGCAAGGTTTTAGTCTTAAGAGCATATTTGATATAATTAATTTTAATTTGATAGACTATTTTAAAAATCATAAATTATTGTAAAACAAAAAATTGTAGTAATTAAAGTTAACAAAGTTACATAACTTGGATATTGCGACGGTAAGTAAATGTTGCTAAAAGTTTTAATTTTAAGTAAAGGTTAAAAAATCGTTGCAAAAAAGACCTACATGGCAATAGTTTTTTATTTTTCAATGTTAGTGTTGCGACAGATCCAAAATATAATAGTGTGAGCCTAATAAACTAACTCAAAATATTTAAAAACTCGTGTTGATAGAAGTAAAACTAAGTCACTATAAATAGAACATATATCTTTTATAGAAGTGATGAGAAACGGGGTCACAAACTCTCTTTTAAATACACGATGTCATCATTCCACCATACAAAGTATAACTATAGTCTAGAATGCCTGATAGCCTGTTATAATCCGCCTAGCTATAATGATCCAGGCCTGACTTGCCAACATATTGAACCTTATCAACTGATTCAAAAAATTTAAACACATGTTGACAATAGTTTCGAATATCAGCTTTTATAAATGGTTCACATATCTGTTACAAAAGAGATTCAAGACGGGTATTAGGATTGTTAAAAGTTTCACATGGTAAACTATGGAGCAAGGAGACAAGTTTATACCACATAGAAAGATTAGGAGAAGAATGAGTCATTAATAAACATGTGTAGGTTCAAGATCCAATAGCTTAAACTTTAGATTAATAGTTGAGTTCTATATATGTGGATTAAGGCCCATTTTCTTCTCGGATTCTCTGGGCTAGCTACAACAAATTGGTATCAGAGCTGATGGTTTAATGATCTTGGCCCGGACTCTCAAAGAATTATGGTACACTATTGTGACGGGCTCTCGGTGGAGCTTGGCAGCAGGGCTCGAAGGATAGAGTAGGGTCACGATAAGCATAATTTTTGGATTGTACTCTCAAAGTTGTATGAGGTTATAGTAACACGATGGAACAAGGCATGGTGATCTGGGCAATCCCAAGCGGGCTCGTACAAGAGTAGGATCGTGGAGACTCATGGTTGATCTAGTTGCACGGAGAAGAGCTATTGGAGCCACCACGGTAGTTAAGGTGCAAGGAGATCTAAAAGCTTGTGAGAGTAGTGAAGATGGATCCGTCCGCAATGAATCAAGGGGGAGTTAAGGCTCAATATAGAGTTTATATGTGAAAATGGAGAGATTTGTTGGAAGTTTGATATAGTGAACTAAGGAGCAATGAGACAAGTTTCTCCTATATAGAAAGATTAAGAGAAGAATGAGCTATTAATAAATATGTGTAGGCTCAAAACTCAATAATTTGTTGTTAGCGTCTCTCCTTTGTCTTTTGGACCATGTCGGGGGTGGGCCAGACGTGGCAACATTTACTACCACACTAGCCATAGCGCTCAAGTAAAGTAGGCTTACACTACTTTAGTTGTCAACGATGTAAAAAAGGACTAATGTGACCAACGAAAGTAAAGCCTACTTTTCTTGAGCGTTATGGCTAGTGTGGTTGTAAATGTTACCAAAAGGGTTTATAAGTAAAGTACATCTATGATCTTGTTCCATAAGAAAATAAGTAATGCTATATGGAGGGACGTATTCAGAATTATTATTTAATTCAAGCTGACAATAAGTAATTTAATATTCATATATAGATAACTTATTCAGAATTATTATTCACTTCAGGCTGACAGCAAATAATTTGATATTCATATATGGATAACTTTTTCCAGTTGAGTTAAATTAATTTTTCTATTTCTTGCGTGTACCAATTGAAGTATTAACCTAAAAAATGTAACCACAACTCACTCTTTAATAACTCTACTCTTGGAGGGGGCTGCAACCCTGCTTCTTGGTGAATGGATCCACACTTGATTATATGTTACTCCGTATGTGATACTTATATCATTCACCTTTTATGCGCCTCAAATTTACAAATTCCTAGGGGTCCTCAGGCCCTACTTAGTTAAGTGACAATGAAAAGGTGTCATCGTTGAGATTTGATTTCTCGCCTATGTCACTTTTGATGAAGCAACTCTATATGATTTGTCATTTGTTCAGATAAGACTTGGAAAGGTGACACATATCTATCAATGCGTTTTTTTTTTTCTTTCAAATAAATTGATTCCATTTATATAGGATTATTTGATATAAGATGCCAAATAAAAAGTAAAATTGGATAATATAATTTGGATGATATAAATCATTAATATAAAATACAATGGTTTGTTGTCTGTGTGGTGCTCAATCGACACTCCTTGAAAGTTCCGAACATCCAAATAAAATTATTAATTCACACCTTGTTTAATTGCCATTTGCTAGCAAACTAACCTCTCTAGGAGATGAGTTGAACTAATTACTCTTTCCATTTCAAAATGAGCGTGAACCTTTTTTTCTTTAATTTTTTTTAAAAAAATCTAATTTAATTTTACATCACAAGAATATCGTACACTTTTAAAATTAATTTTAAAATTAAAATCAAGTCACAGACCAAATGACCAGTAATAAATAAATATGCACTTCCTGATTGATTGTACCAACTTCTAAAATAATAATCTACATAAAATTTCATTTCTTTGGGGCACTAATGTCCTGTTGTATAAGTTTCAAAAGAAAACCTAAGGCCCCACTCTATACCTTGTATGACACAATTTCTAAGTCTATCCTTTCATGTACATCACATGCCAGTGTGAAAGTGGACATTCATTCTCCGAACAGAGGAATGCGCGTTTTGGGTAAACAGTGCCAAAGGAAAAAGTGATAATTGCCACCCTTATGGAAGATAGCAAGTGTTTCAACCCGCCACTGATCCTAACATTTTATTGGCTTGCATGGTCAACATGCCTAGATAAATTTATTTTTATTATTATTATTATTTTTTTGATCTAGTAAATTAGTAAAAACGATATACTTTGTAATGACGGAAAAAAATTATCGGCCATTCAAAAGGACATGTGATGGATGAAGTGACAATCCACTAAAAAAAACTACTTGGCTCTCAACTCAAAATGAATTATCTTTCTCTTCTTAGTGCCTTGGTATATTCTTCAAAAGAAATATCTTATTTTAACGTCACTAAATTTTTCACTTTTAAGAATATTCCAGCTGATTCAATTAATAAGGAAATCATGTATAGATTAATTAATTAGTTTCAGATGATCTTTCCAGCTGATATGTACATATAGCTATATAAGTATAAAATTTGAAAGTAAAGAAAATTAGTTTTGCAGTTAATTTATGCGCTACGTTTCCTATCCATGAACTACCTTGTTTTCTTTGTTTCCCCCCTCGACTACTTGATATGCCCTGCATGTTCAAACTAAATTCATATAAAATCTTGGGTTCTTGCTCAAGAGTTTTTATTTTACTGTGTTTGTCATATATAGTTTAGTTGTAACCATGGGTAGGCACTTGGTCTACATTTTAATATCAACTAATTAAAGATATTCCCTCTATCTTCTGAGAACTGAGTATCTTGTCCCAATGTTTTTGCACTAGTTAAAAGTTTAATGTAGAGATTTTGAGTTCGAACTATGATTTTAGCTTCCGTTGTAACAAAAGGAAGGAAAAAGAGTATCTTTTGGCACTAAAGTGCAAGACTTCTTTAAGCAATACATACTAATTACGAAAAGCAGAAATAAATTTTTTGATATGACATATTTATATTATGGAACCCTATAATTAATATTTTCTTAGGAATTCATTAGGAACTCGGAATAAGAGTCCTTTAGGGATTAGGAATAATTAATGTTAATTATTAGGGTTTCCTAACAATTTATGAAAGTGAAGCATGCCAATGAACTTACTTATTTTTTGTTTGTGGTCTACATATCAATCTTAGTCACCAAAAACCTATATACATTCATTTATTGGTTATTTGAAATCTTACGTCCAAATTAAAATTTTCATGGATATAGTGTCTATCTTAAGAATATCATGAAAACATAGCAATTAAAAGCTTTTTTATGATCAAGTACCCTAACGATTTTTCGAAATTGAAGTATGACATTGAAGTTATGCATTCTTTTTTTATAATTACATATCAATTTTAGTCACCAAAAACCTATACATATTCGTTTAGTTTTTTGAAATCTTGCATCCTAATTAAATTTGTCATGGATATAGTGTCTACTTTAAGAAAATCACGAAACATAGCGATTAAAAACTTTTTAAAGATCAAATATCAAAATATTTTTTTTAATTATATTCATGGGAATCACATTCCCCTCAAGAATGTGATCCCCCAAAATGAAAAATCATTATGTTAACCAAATGTCCCCTTAAAGTAAAGTAGGCTTACGTTGGCCACATTAGTCCTTTCTTCTTCTTCTTCTTCTTTTTTTTTTTTTTCTTTTGTGTCAATTCCTCACATTAGATTTTGTGTTAGTTAGATGACATCGTTAATACTGATTTCGACGTAAATTTGTTATCCTAGTATTCAATAATTGAGCCAAAATAAAATTTTAAAAAAATGGTATTCATTAGTAGTGAAGCATAAAACTGTAAAAATGCCTTCTGCAAATTGTTGGCAAAAGTGAAAGAGATGTGAACTTTTTCAAAACTCTGCAAGAAGCTTCGTCGAAGCTTCATGTGGTGATGACAAACACCTTCCAAAATAAATATTACCCCCTCCCAAGTCATAGCCTCCTATCCCCCTATTGGATACAAAATACTAGCTAGCTCTTCTCACAATCCTTTGTTACAATAAATTCGAACAAAGAGATGCATATAGACTGCGTTGCCGATTCAAGATTTGCACTTCCACCAGTGATTAATATCTTGGTGTACCTCGTCCTGTATTCTGAAGCAGGCAATAATAATATTTGGGATAGTGATGAAAACCCACCAGCGAAGATGGTTTTACTCATCCTTGGCTTCATCGCCATCTTTCTTCTCATATCTGTCAAAGTCAAACTCTCCCTAAGGCTAGTTGCAGATCGCATCAGCTTGCAATTTGGAAACTTCGAGTTTTCGCCCACCCTTTCAACGTTATTGCTGGTATCGTTTCTCCTCCCACCACCACTCTTTTGGTATGCTTATCTCGTTTGTGTTATCATCTCTCCGTGGTCCTCTTCGATCTTTCGCATGCTTGGGCGTTTCGTTCGAGAAATTCCTACTTGCATCCTCAGTTGCTACCCTGTGCAGCAAGAAGCCACTGACGACATTGCGCACGTGATGAAGATCATGAGCTTGCTCTTGATAACCAACAATATTTTCCGAACCAACCGCCAAATATCGCAGAGGGCGAACGCGTAGAAATACTGTACGGTCATGCATAATAGATTCTGTACCATGACCGTATAAGCAGCCGCGGAGCTACATGAGACCGAACGGGAGTTGCAAAAAATGTTAAAATTTTATGTATTTTTAGTTAAAAAATTCATTAACCACCACTAAAAAAATATATGTTTATATAATTAAAACATTATTTATTTTAGTCCCAAAAGAATTCATGAATCCGCTCAAGTATAAGTTGTTATACGCACTATACGGTCATACTTCATTGTTATCACGTTTGTTGTAAGTCAACCTCTCACTCTTTGTATTAAAGGATCTCTCAGTAAGAAAACTTTTTAAAAAGTTTGACTCAGCGGTCTATTAAAACTTTTATTTACATGAAATGGTCTCTACATGTATTTGGGCCCCCCATGTTTTGTAAGTAAAATTCATGACTGACCGGTCAGTTAAATTTTTTTAAAAATTTTCCCTCTTAATCATCTATAAGAACGAAAGCCAACAATTATAATGTCCTCGTTATTTCTGTATAATTATTTTATAATTTATTATTATTGAATGACATAGTGAGCAAATCAAATATAATATTAATGTTATAAATACATTTATTCTCATTTGTTGACCCCTCTTGGCGTCTGACAGCTTTTTGGGCTCAGGTGATCAAAGTCAAAAAGTATAAATTTTTCAAAGTAGAAAGCCGTTGGTTTTAGTGTGGTCTGAAATTATATCTTTTTATGGAAAAGTACTAAAACGACGCAGTTATAACTACGATAAGACAGATGTTGACATGATTACGAAAAGATAGACATCCTTTATGTCCTTATATTGAAACTTCTTCTAAAACAAAAAAGGAAATTTTTTTTATGAGCCATGTAATAAATTTATCACAATCACATATTAAATTGTGTTATATGTCAAGTTATTATTTTATGAGATTAATTTACGATAGTCTGTATTATACAGACATGTCATGTTAAAATATCATAAATTTTTTTTTTTTTTATTAATTTTGTCTTACAGAGTTTTAAATAAATTACTATAATATTCCAATTTATGACAATTAATTAATATTTGTTAACTAATTAAAACACTTTTTATCCATATATCACATAACTCATAGAAGAAGAACCAACAAATAAATAATAAAAGACGCAGTCATGAACTATGAAAAGACAGATTTCGAATCATTGCGAAAAGAAAGCTTTTCCTTTTTGCTTGTCATTGACTCAAACAATTGGTTCATTACTAAAAAACAGAAAGAGTGTTCGGTTGGTCTTAGCAAAAAATTGTGAGCGTACAAGAGGGAAATTGAGGGTGGAATTTCGCTACTTAGAGCAAGGCTAACAGCATCGCTATCCTACTTCCTTAGCCAAAGTAACGAGCCAAATCAACTTTTTTTCCTCCAACAGGCTCTTTACTCCCCTCGCCAATTTTTGTCCTCTCGCCATTCCGCTGTACTACTTCACCAGATGTGGCGAGGAAGTCTTGCTCTCCATTTCAGTCTCAAATGCAACAATGGTCAACATTGACCATTGGTCTTTCATCCAAAACATATATTTCAACCCAAACTGTGTTGTGGTTATAGTGTTTTGAGCATTTTGTTTGTAAATGTTGGAGTGGGTTCTTACTCAAAATTTAGTTTTTTTTTTTTTTGTTGATGCTTATATTCTGTTCAATAAAATGCCTGATAAAATTTTGATTACTTATCCAAATGAGCTGTAGTGAGTTGTAATGCTTGAGCTGTGTGTTTATTCAAATCCGAATGTAATGGTTGAGTTGTGGGTTTATTTTGATAGTCTCTTTGGTCATTTATCATGATTCAGGTTTGAATTTTTCTAATTTTTAGTTTTTATTCGTGTAATTTTTTTCTATTTTATATAATCTCTACTCATAGATTTCCTCTAGTTTGACTCTCTATCATGATTCAGGTTTGAATTTTTCTATTTTTCTAAAAAAAGACGTTATTAAATAAGTTTAGATAAAATATAAAAAGTTATTGGAGTGAAATTAAATAGAGAGTCTGAAATAAAGAGTGTTATTGGAGTAAAACTGAAATAGAGAGTCTGTAAAAATAAAGAATTGCTAATTTGACTCTCTATTATGAAAAAAAAATAGAGAAGCTGTTGGACTTGCCCTTATATTAGTAATACATGTTCTAAGGCTTTGAATTAAAAAAGAAAAAAAAGTAAGCGTGGCTCTCAATCGTGCTCAGCCCAGTACCTTTAATTAGTTTGTTTAGTACATATTATAAATTTTATATATATATATATATATATATATATATATATATATATATATATATATATATATATATATATATATATAATCACAAAAAAAAAAAAAAAAGACTGACCCAACTTAACTCAGCTCGTGACCCATGATAGCGGGACTCGTGGACCGAATTAAGTCCTGTATTTTAAAAAAAATGAGTTCAATTCACCTCAATTCACTAAACATCTGTGCCGAGTCAAGCTCAACTTTTTCGACCTATGACTCGATAAAGCATGGTGAATTGTACCAGGCTAGTCCATATGCTAGCTTTAGTCACAACAAAAAGATGTGAGCGCTCTTGAAAAAAATACGATATTCAATTTTATTAATTAAATTTGTAATATATATTATACGATTTTAAATTTAAAAAAAAAAAAATAAACGTCGCGCTCAGCCATCTAGGTCACATGGTTTTGTTTGGAAGCTTTTCTCTTTTTGACTTTTCTATTTCCAAGGATAGAACAGCTTTGTTAAGAGAATTTAGACTGGGGGCCACACTTTTGGTGGTGATCGTCACTTTGTGGGCCACATCTAGTCACAGTTGCTTGCCCAGAAGTCAAGAAAAAGAGAGTTAAAACGTTACCTTGAAAAACGTGCCAGCCGACATGCAACTTATTCTTTTATTTGTTTGAGTCGAAGAATGGATTAGAGTTGCCTCTGATAGGATGTCTACAGCAGTGGACTGAAACTTATGTAAAATCGTATTTTTTTTTTTTTTGGCATCATTTAGCACATCACATTTTTTTCAATTTTATCCAATTTTGTTAGTTACATTTGTAATACATGTTTTGTAATATATATTTTGGTCCCCATTAGTTTTGGTCCCATCTTTAAAAATCATACAGTTAATCCCATTTTTAAATTTTGGTCCTCATTAATTTTTAATATTTCGTCGTTGTGATATTTTGCTCTTTAATTTTTTAAAAATGAACCTTTTAGTCTTTAAAATCAATTTAGTAACCCTTTAATCTCCATAGCAAAATCCATCTATTTTTTATGACTTTATCACATGGCTAACACATGATGCCTTACCAATCAACATGCTGCAACCTCAACCAACAATACTGATAGCATGATATTAATCCGCAAGCTGCAACTTCAACTAACAGAATTGATAGCGCAACTTTAATAATAATGTGTCAATCACATGATAATGCCGTAAAAAAATAGACGAGTTTTACTATGGTTCCCACTATATCAACTTTAAAGACTAAAATGTTCATTTTTAAAGATTAGGAACCAAAATTTCACAACGACGAAACATTAAAGACTAATAATGACATTTACTCAATTGTTTTTTATTTGACACAAAAAAAAAAAATTACAACGTCACCAGTCACATGAATACGAGTGAGAGGAGTTGGGTTTTAAAACATTGGGCCACATGAGAAACATGTACAAAACACAAACTCCCTAATTATTTGGAACGATTATTGAACTCAAGCTTTCTTTCGGACGAGAGTCTTAAACTTTATTTTTGGTTGAATTTTGTTATAATTTGTTTTGTGAATATTCTATTCACTGTTTATAATAATTCATGTGGCATCTTGGATTTTTGTTAGTCTTGAAGTTAATATGTGATGCATGTTCTGACACCAAGTATCTAAAATATCTAGCTGGAAACCAATATAGATGGAGTGATACCTGAAGGAGGGAGTCAAGTTTTATGCTTTGAGGATGGTTCATGGTCTCTGTCTTGAAGGTAGGTAGAGAAGAGATGATGTGGGCCTGAGAATCGCAAGTGTACTGCAAATGTTCGCACCTCCTGCCCAAGAACCCTCAAGCCGCTACAAAAGTTCAAACCATTTGCCTCTTATCATCTATGTCTACTACCTAGTCGACCCCTATGTCCTAAATGATTATACCTGGCAGCTTTTGTAAGATATCTCGAATCCAAGAGTTACCTACCTAAAAAAGAAAAAAGAAAAATCAGCATTTACGGGTGAAAGAAGAGAGAGATAGGACCAATTAAAATTCTCGAAAACCAACCATCTTACTAACCCTAGTCTTTCTTAGTACGTAAGCTTAGTAGACAATAAGATAAATATTAAATATCATTTAATTTTTATTACTCATTTATTACTTCTCATATGTTTGTTTAATTAAACGACATATAAAAAGAAGAGAAAAATAAAAAAGTTAGTATACCCAAAAATTCGGTATATAAAATAATTAAGACTTGTTATAATCAAAAATTAATTTTCATTCAAATCACATTTTTGTCTCTATTATATAAAAGAAAATAATAAAAAATTAATTATTTTGCATCCTATCTCGATGTACGCGTGGTACCCAACCACCTAAAGAAATTACATTGTAATTGTGATTAGGGTGCTGGAAACGCTACCTATCGTGATTCTTAGCACAAAATTTTTGACCAGGAATGCTGTATAGTGTTCATGCCGTGTAGCATCTAACCAATGGCAAAATAAGGCCTTCAAGCTGGCTTGATGAAAAATTCCATGCATTAAGAGTTAAGTAAATTGCCAAAAAGTGATCCGTTAAAATAAGATGTTATGTGTTTAAATTAAGGTTTCGAACTTTATTAATAAAAAATATATAATTTTTGACAACAAAAAAAGGGTTTGATGAAATTTTATTGTACCTTTTATGGTTTCCTTTTTTTTTTTTTTTCTGTAAGTTTTCTCTGAAAACTTTCAATACGTCCAATTTTTCAATTTTCCTCTTAATATTTTCACTACTTGGTACATCAAATTCTTAGTTAATTTCATTTTCACGTTCCTTCCTAGACTATAATCGTCTCTTTCATCTTCTGACTCACGTTCTCATTATTATTTTTATTATTCAAAATGTTTTATTGTTCAAAATCAGAGATTAAAGTATGAAAAATGGAAGAAACATGAAGGCAAAATAGTATCACCAGGTGGTTTTTTTTTTTTTTTTTTTCTCTTTGTATATGAGAACGTCCTTGTAGAATCATTACTGCAAGTTCACCAAGTTTACTTCTGGTCTTCGAAGCTCTATCTCATGGCTATTGGCATACCTAGTTCGCAACAAGTTTCAAAACACAATTCCCATTGTTCGATTCTTTTCAGATATTTTATTGTTGTTTTCTTTCTTTTAATTGTTTTTTTTAGGACGAAGAATTCACTTTAAATAAGATTATATCGAAATCACCCTCAAAGTTTTAAATTCCGTGGTATAGGATGAGTCCCAACACATACTCTAAATCATTCAAAAATTAGACAATTATTTGTGATAGAGAATGTTCTAAAATGAAACATTTAATCGCAACAAGTCTACTTTTTATTGTACTAAAAGAAAGAAGAAAATTTATGGAGAGTTGCAACAACTTGAGGCAAAAAGTTTACAAGATACGAATCAGTGTATAGAAGAACCCCCTATATCATACCTTCAACAATTCTACGTCAAATCATGGCAATGCAACTAAGGACAGTAAGCAGTTTGAGTGCACTCCCTGAGTTTGGATGTCTAGATCCGTCACCGTAAATGAATATAGACATATTCGGCTCATAAGTTCATGAATAGTGTTCGATGATTATAATATATACATGTGTTTGTGTATGTATATATGTATGTATGAGTGAACATATGTATGAATTTGTATATTCATGTTGATATATGTATATTTGTTTCTTATAAATTATATGTATTTGTATATAAGTACTAGCTATTTACCAATGGGATAAAATAGTTTTATGACCACTACGCTATCTCTTCATTTTTGTTATGGCCATTCAATTATTTTTAGTCTTAGTTTGGTCATTCAACAAACAATTGAGTTTTATTTTGGCAATTCTATCAATTTTTCTAATAAAATAGACTACTTGTGAAGGGCAAAATCGTAAAATTAGTTAAATAAATTATATTTTTTCCACCATTTTAAATTTATTTGCAAATTTAATTGATTGATTTTACGAATTTACCCTTAACAGTTAGTCTATTTTTACCAAAAAATTGACGAAATGGCTAAAACAAAACCCAATTGATAGTTGAATGACCAAAATAGGACCAGAAAAAGTTAGATGGCGAAAACAAAACTGAAGAGATAGTTAATAACCATAGAAAGATTTTACCCTTACCAATGAAATGCATAAAATTTCTTTATTAATTGTAAACTTAGTACCAACCTTGCTCCAAGTTTAAGTTTTAATAAATTCTCTTTTTTTTTTATTATTATTACCAAGTAAGTACGTGCTCCATGATCAATATCCTTACATAGTATCACTTACAAATTAACCTATTTAGAGAGTTGCCACAAAATCGTTGGTTCACAGTAAAGTCTATAGCACAAATTGATCTGAAGTGTAGATCGTTGTGAGGTCTTTTAAATTTCAGAAGTGTGGTTATTTCCTAATTTGACCATGAGTCACGTTTTCAAAATAAATAAATAAAAATCCAAGTGCGCACACACATACACATGTTATATTATACATACATTGTGGGGGGTAAAATGATATTAATTTAACATTTTGTAGTTGATGAGTATGTTAAATACCCCTAGCCTTTTCGAAATTTCTTGTTTTGGAACATGGTTAGGTTGCTAGATTTGTTATAATCTATTTTGGAAAAAAATGTATGTTATATAGTAAAAGAATGATGTTGGAACGGAGACATATAACTTATGGATGCAATTGTAAAAGAATGTTTAATGTATATTTTAGTTGCGTTGTATGTTGTTAACTTGATTGTGGAGTTGGTTGTATGATGTTCCAAAGAAGTTGGTTTAGAGCCTCGGTATCCAAGTTACTGTCGTTATACTACCATAATTTCGTTGCGTCCTGACTGATCGTAGGAGGGGTTGAGTTGGGGTGTGACATTAAGTGGTATCAGAGCGCATATTTAGCTGTCAGTCGGGGTATCCTCGGAATGTGGGTAGTGGTCTAAGCATGCAAGTATTTATCAATTGAAAGAAAAGTGAAACATATGTTAATATGTTTATGTGATTAATTTACTTATATGTCTAACTTTCTATGTGATTAATATGCTTTATGTGTTAAGTGAGTCAATATGTTTTATGTGATAACGTGTCTTACGTACTCAATGTGTTGTAGTTAATATGCATTTTGTGATTAATGTGTATTATGTGACAAATGTGTTTTACATGATTGAAGTGTCTGTGTGAAGTTAGTTATTCATGTGGTTTTAATTGTTTATAACTAGCTTATGTGCAACAACGTGCTTTAGGTGCTCAATGTACTTTAAGTGACCAATGTGAGTTACGTGATCAACTTGTCTTATGTGAAGTTTGTTGCTTATGTAACTTTAATTGTTTATAACTTACTTATGTGATATAACCTGTTTATGTTATGTTGCCTTCTTATATGCTGAATTGTGTGTTATGTGATAATGTTGTAATATATGATAATCATGTAATATGTTGGTACTTGTTTCATGAGATATAATTGTATATATGCTATAACTGTGGGTGATTCTTTTGGGTGAAGTAAGGATGACTGCAAGAGTTTTCGGAAACAGAGGTAGGCCATGATTTTGAATTATTATTATTCTAGTAGTTTATTAGTGAGATTTTGATTGTTATGTTTATGGATTTTAGTCTCAGTTTAATGGATCTGTTCTTGATGTTCCTTTAGCGAGAATGAAGTTGTTGGAGGAAATAGCAATATATCTTGATGATTATAATTACTTTTCTTGCCCTGTTTAACTTCTTATTACTTGGAGATGGATCATAAGTTGAGGTTTCCGTGAGGTTGTGATTAGATACTTTTGGAGTCTCAACTCAGATTATACTTTCTTGAGGTTATTTTAGAATTAATTTATTTGAGGAATTAGTGATGTATATTTGTGAATAGAATGAAGTGTGGTATAACATGTGAATATTTCTACTATTTGGGATTGCTATATTATTAATGGATATTTTGGAGTTTTGATCTTTAAACCTTGGAGACAATTGGAGTAATTCCTGACTAAAGTTACTTTATTCGAAGATGTAATTGTTGGGAGAAATAATTATTTGAGAAAATAAGAATGCATTTTGGTGACTGAACATTTACTTGCCTACATCAAACTTTTGAGTTCTAGGTGGTATGACTTTCTAAATTGTTGATTGGGGATTCTCTTGTGTTATAATGGGTTAGTATGAATCTATATTGTGTTATCAGATTTTGGAGTCTTCATCAGTCAATCTTGTTGGGTACTTGGTGATTTATCTTGTTTAGTGATTGGTCTGGTGCAGAATATAAATTTTGGAGTGATTGTATGACTCCTCAGGTTCTCTAGATCTCCTTAGTGTCTTGTTTTGAAGGGAAATAAATTGAAAGATTTGAGTTGTTGTGTTTAAGTGTGTAGGTGGGACATTCTTCTTGTGCTTCATAATTTTATCGGTCTTATTATTCTCTTTTACTCTATTCTCACTTATTTGAGAGAGAGTTACAATTTTTTAGCCTATCAATTTATTTCTTGAAAGTTTGCTTATAGGATTAATGGATCCTCTAGTCAATTGACATTGTTTCTATTCTTAACATTCATATTTGCTTCTTATAGCAATGTCGCTTATTGGAGTTAAGGTTTGACACTTCTATATTTCATTCTATATCTCCAGCCATTGGTTTCAATATTTCATTTCATCCTATTATTGTTCATTTTAAAGTAATTTTTCCTTTGGTATACCATTTTACTTGATCGAATTTCACTGGCTTGATGTACTCCTTACCTAAGTACATCATTGTCATTCTTGTTGATCTTTGCTAATCCTATTATTTTATTATTAAATCCTAAGCCATTACTTTACTTGTAACTGCTCATTCAATATACTCAGCACTGTCCTTTCTTATTTATACTTCTTTGGTTATTGCGTGCTGAGATACTCATTATCTTGACAATCATATTGATGGGTGCTTAGCTTAGGATAAAATTAAGGTCAATTCTAAGTCAAGTTTTAACTCGCAAGTGCACGAGTAATTGTAGCGTAGTGTGCTAGTGCGAGGTCGAATCCACAGGGAGGCTATTTGAAAGTTTGTAGAAAAGTGTAAGTAAAGTGCCTAAGTAATTAAACTAAATTAAATTGTAAATTGTATGATTTGAATAAAAGTTAACTAAAAATAAAATAAAAGTGAAATTAAATGCGAAAACTAAAATTAAATATGAAAGTGGAAATTGAAGTTTGATCACTATTGGGAAAGATTTAGGGATCGGATTCCTATGCAAAGTTGAATTCTAGGCACGAACTTAGGATTTCGTATTTTGATGCAAAATTAGACTACAAGCCTAATTAATTAAATAATCACCTAAAGTTAACTAATTAACGGGTTAGACCTAGTTTAGAGGTGCAACGCTATCTCCAAGTCCTTTATCTAGCCGGAGTGTAGATTTGTCCTAAAATCCTAGACAAACACATTAACTAATTAAGTGAAGGAAAACTATGGTACAACCTATAGTTTTCACAATCAATCCCAATTTATATATTTGATCTACCATATGAATTCCTATTAATTACTAGCTACAAGCATAATAATTAATAGAATAAATAATAAAGCATGTAAATCAAATATATAAGATTAGCATCAAAATAATCCAACCAAGTTCAAGACCATAAAATTAAATTATTGCATAGTAATCCTACCCTAAACAATGAATTAAGTGTTCATGTTCAACAAAACTGAATCAACATTATAAAAAGAAAATAAATTAAACTTCTCCATAAATTGATTTGAATATGTTAAAAATAATAATTTAATCTGAATCCCAACTGAAAATTGAAGAAGAATTTATGAAAAGAAATAAACCGAACTTGCTGCTGTTTTTTTTCTCGTTGTCAAAGTTTTTTTTCTCCTTCGCTGCTCACTGGTTGCTCTCTGCTTTTTTCCTTTTCTTTGTTCTGTGCTGCAACTCATATATATCTCGCGTCTGCTGCTGTGCTGCTTTTATAGAAAAATTGCACCGCCCTATTCATGTGTTGAATGGGCTTACTTTGCTGCCAAAAAAATAAAAGGCCATGTGGACCAAGGCTTTATTTTATTATTTGTGTAAGTTAAGTCCAAATTGGACTTGTTTGGTCCACGGTCAAGGCTTGTAAGCCTTGATCAACTTTATTTTCTTTTTTTTTTTTTTTTCTTTTCTTTTCTTTTTCTTTGCATTTCTTTCACCATCTTTTGATTCTTCCGCGAACAATTCTTTGTTAACATTTTTTTCATCCAATTTGACTCCAAATCTTCTTTCATCATTCAATTCCTACATGCACAAAAAATGCAATTAAAGTGATCAAACATTATAAGTAATATGCATAATTAATTCTAAAAAGCAAAGAAATAGGCCTAAAAATATAAATATATCAACACTCCCAAACCTACCTCTTGCTTGTCCTCAAGCAAGACTAGGATCTAAGCAAATCTCCAAGTTATCAGGACGTTGCTCTAATTAATCAATCAACTCTAGTAAAAGGACAAGGTTCGGGGAACAATTGATCCTATGGTGTAGTAGTGAAATGAACTCATTCAGATTTCTCTTTAAAGACAAAGCATGTTTACTACAAAATTACACCAAACACGATCAAGTCTCCACGTAACTAAGCAGCAAGACAACTTAATACAATTAGATCATAATACTTGCACCCCCATTGCCCTTATAATCCTCCATACATGCCTTTTATCCTTTTTCCTAGAACATAAAAGTAAACATATTTCATCTCTCTTTATTAGGTGATTGGTCCCTGACGGTAACACCCAACACCCCATGTAACGAGCTTTCGAGGACATCAATCCCAACCACTTAAGGCTTACGTTGATAGGCTTTGAAAGGCCCCATGCATACCCTACTTGCTCGAAGTGTTGAGCACCGAAACACCACACACCTTAAGCACATATCCCTAAAGATAGACAATAAATATAAGGACAGTGGTGCTAAGAGATAGAAGTAAAGAATTTCTTTTGTTTTTTTTTCATCATTTTTTTTGTTTTTGTTTTTTTCTTCTCTCTTTTTTTTTTCACTATAAAGGCTCAGGCACACAAATAAGACTACTCAAGCGAGGGTACTCATATCACAACCACATTATATCACATCATCTTACAACCAAGTCATGGGACCACAATAGCCTAGGCATAATCTCACAGTCTCCACGCCTCGTATTCATCAAAATCAATCCTAAAAATTCAACTCAAAACTACCTCATAAAATCAAGAACCACCTACTCTCCTCAATCACTTCATAAGAGCTAATCAATACACCATCACAACTCCTCAATTACCAGAAAATCTATCTCAAATCCACAAATAAACAAAAACATGAAAAAATATTTTCACATTTTTTTTCACATTTTGTTCAAGTTTTCCCCAAAACAATAATGGACACAATTAAACAACCACACCCCCAAACCTAAAGTTTGCTTGTCCTCAAGCAAATAAGAGTAAAACATGCTTAGGGTTTGCGAAGGGGAAAATATCAGATAATGAGAACCCAATAGTGAAAATGCATGAATAGAAAACAATTAAGAGAAATAGAGGGAGTAGATGGACATACCTGAAGTGATCGATAATGAAAAGAAAGGTAACATTTCACATCTACAACTTGTAATTAAGCTCAAGAGCAAAACGATAGAGAATAAGGCAAAATAAAATGAAAATACAATAAAATAATAAAAATATTTTTTACTTTTTCATTTTTTATATATTTTTTTGTTGGCCGACCCTATTTACATCCCCATACAAAGGCTCCGAACTCTGGGAGGCACTAAAGCCGACTCACTAAAAATAAATAAGCACAATAAAACAATTTAAATAAAGAGAGCTAGAATGCAAACACCTGGATCCATTTAATGTCAGCTAGTAAGACAAATCTTGTGAAACTTCAGAAATGGAGTTAACTAAGTACATTATAAATGCGGAGGAGAGGCCATTAATTTCAAACCAAAAACGTACTCAAACCCCAGACATCTTCCCATACTTACGAAGGAAGGCCAGGCATTACGCTTTCGGCCAGTGATTTTACTTTCATAGTATCCATCCTAATTAACCCCAAGACTTCCATTACACAAGATAATCCATTTTCGAGAAAATGGTAAAGCCCACTATAACCCAGTTCATTACACAGGATGTATGATCTAAACTTATCAAGGGAGAAAACTACAACTAGTAATTCCTTTTCTGTGGTAGTGTAATTCTTTTGAGCATCATCTAAGGTCTTATTAGCGTAGTAGATCACACATGGCAACTTATCCCTACGCTGTCCCAAAACAGTCCCTACTGCGTAGTCGGATGCATCACACATAATCTCAAAAGAGAGGCTATAATTGGGAGGCTGGATGATAGGTGCGGAGGACAATAAAGACTTCAGCTTCTCAAATGGCTTGGCACACTCGTCATCAAAATAAAATGGAGTATCATGTGCTAGGAGGTTGGAGAAGGGTCGAGCAATGTGGCTAAAGTCCTTGATGAAATACCGGTAGAAACTGGCATGACCAAGGAATGATCTAACGTCACACACTATTTTTGGTGCTAGGAGTTTCTCTATCAACTCAACCTTGGCTGGGTCTACATGGAGACCATCCTGAGATACAACATGACCTAGTATTATCCCCCGTCTAACCATGAAATGACTTTTCTCCCAACTAAGCTCCAAATTCATCTGAACATAACGCTCTAGCACTAGGGAAAGGTGTGTGAGACACTCATCAAATGTAGCTCAAAAAACTAAAAAATCATCTATAAATACCTCTAGAAACTTCTCAATCATATTAGAAAAAATGGCCATCATACACCTTTGAAAGGTCGCTGGTGCATTGCATAAACCGAAGGGCATACGACGATAGACAAAGGTCCCATATGGATAAGTGAATGTGGTCTTTTCTTGGTCCTCGGGGAAGACTAGGATCTGATTATACCCGGAATACCTATCTAAGAAGCAGTAGTAGCCCTGTCCGGCTACTCTATCTAATATCTGGTCAAGAAAGAGTAACGGGAAGTGGTCCTTCCGGGTCTTGGCATTGAGCTTTCTATAGTCAATACAGACACGCCAACCAGTAGTGGTGTGCGTAGGAATAAGCTTACCCTTATCATTAGGGAGTACCGTGATCCCAGACTTCTTCGGTACCACCTGCACCGGACTGGCCCATGAACTATCAGAAATCGGGTATATGATACCCGCATCAAGCAGCTTAATGACTTCCTTATAAACAACCTCAGTCATGTTTGGGTTCAGCCTCCTTTGCATCTCGCGGGAAGGAGCATCACCCTTTTCTAAGTGAATCCGATGCATACACAACAAAGGGTCTATTCCTCTCAAATCAGAAATGGTCCACCCTATGGCCTTTTAATGATCACGAAGGACTCCTAACAATCTCTCATCATGCTTAAAGGTCAGGTCTGATGCGATAATTACTGGGAGGGTATCATTAGGTCCTAAGTACACATATTTAAGGTGCGCAGGCAAAGGTTTGAGCTTTAAAGTTGGAAGAGACTCAACCGGAGGGGTATCCTGACAAATTTTGGATGGAAGGTAGCTAAGAATATCATTAGCCTTGTCAGGACTAGGATCAGAAACAATAGAAGTAGAAGCTACTAGCTCTTTCACGAATGAATCAGAGTTAAATTGAGTCAAGATTGTCTCAAGCTCTGCGAGCTCATCATTGACAGTCAACATTGAATGGGCATGTTCCTCAACACAAGGGTCAATGATATCAACCAGGAAGCACTCATCCTCAGAATGTCTACTTACTCGATTAGCAGCCTCTGCGACCCTCACCTTAACTCTTATATTCCCAAAGGTTAACTCAATCATCCCTGTCCTACAATATATCACTGCATCAGCTGTGGCCAGAAAAGGTCTCCCTAGAAAAACTGGTGTTGCATGCCCAGTGTCTAGTCCTGAGTCCATGTCTAAGACAATGAAGTCAACCGGGAAGAGAAATTTACCAACTCTAACTAAGACATCCTCAATTATCCCTCTAGGTCGTCTCTCAGATCGATTTGTCAACTGAAGTGTAACATTTGTGGGAGTCAACTCCCCCAAACCTAAACGCTCATATACTGCAAATGGAATGAGATTCACACTAGACCCTAAGTCAAGGAGGGCATGGTCCACTTGTTGATTTTGAATGATACAAGGAATGGTGAAGGCTTCGGGGTCACTAAGCTTGGGCGGAAGGCCCTTAGTGCATATACTACTCAATTTTTCTATGAGCCTCACCTTCTTTGGAATGTGGGTGGATTGCCTCTTCCTAATGCACAAGTGTTTGAGGAATTTGGCATAAGTCGGTATCTACTGGATAACTTCAATAAGAGGCAGGTTTATCTTAATATCCTTCAAGTGGTCTAATACCCGAGACTGTTTATCATCTTTCCTAGGTCGCTCTAAAGCAGTAGGATAAGGCACCCTAGGAGGACTATCATCACTGTGATCTACAACCTACTTCTCATCTTTCTGTGAAGGAATGGTGTTTTCTCTACTATTCTCTATTTCATCTCCCAACTCACTTCCTACTCTCTCAACCTTTTCCTCAACCTCTTTTGTATCCCTACTCTTGTCACTCGCTCTCTTTTCTCCATTAGACTCATCCACCTGATTATCTAACTGGTAACCACTCCGAAGGGTGATAACAGCTTTGGTTGCTCATGGGTGGTCTCATTGTGGACATTGTTACACTGGCCACGTGGATTCTCGACAGTCCGAGCAGGGAGCTTACCCTCATCCCTCCTAGTAATTTGTTGGGCCAGTTGCCCAACTTGAGTTTCCAACTTAGCAATAGATTGCTGCTGAGCATGAATTACTTGAAGTAACTTGTCAAACTTATCATCAGGCTTGTTAGGAGGAAGATGAGGGCTAGGCTAAAATTGATTCCCTAGTTGTGGTTTAAAGTGAGGCCCATTAGACACATGATAATATCCAGGAGGATTAGATTGAGGCTTTTGCACTTGAGCCTGCGAAAATGAAGGGTCATGATTTCCTTGACGCCATGAGAAAGCTGGATGATCTCACCAACCAGGATTATATGTATTCGAATATGGATTGTAATTGCGAGAATAACCCTGGGCAGCATAAACCTGTTCCTGAATAAATTCAGGGAACTGAGAGGCAAGAGGACACCCTAGTATGGGGTGGTCCACTGCAGAACATAAGGCACAACATTGAACATTTGGTAGGGCAAGTGAAGAAGTAGACCCTAAAGATATAAACTGATCAAATTTCTTGGTCAAAGCTGCCACTTGTGAGTTTAAGTCCCCATTTGTGCTCACCTCATATAGTGTCCTCCTAGAAGTGGGCTTACCCATTCTATCCATTGTTGAGTCTTGAAATGAGTCTTTGGCAATACTGTCAAGTCGGGCCCATGCCTCATTTAGGGTGAGGTTATAAAACCCTTCATTACTCATTGAATTCACCATCGTTTTCTGCTGTGGTGTCAATCCTCTATAGACATACTGAAGCAACCTAGGTCTATCGAACCCATGGTGTGGGCAGTGACGAATGAGTTCATTAAACCTATCCCAAGTTTCATGAAATGACTCTAAATCGGACTGGGAAAAAGTCATGATGTTCTCTTGAAGAGATGAGGTCAGGGCCATCGGAAAAAATCTAAATAGAAATTGAGTCAACAGTTCTTCCCAAGAAGTAATGGTTCCCTCTTCAAGGGAATGAAGACATTCTTTAGCTTTGTCCTTAAGAGAAAGTGGGAAGAAACGCAATCAAATATTTTCTTGAGTAACATTTTGAACATGCACAATGGTACATATCTCAAGAAAATCACGAATATGCGCATGTGGATTTTCATTGCTTTTCCCGTAAAATGATGGAAGTATTGCTATCGTACCAGGTTTCATGTCAAAGTCCACATTATGGATGGCAGGTGGTCGGATAGCAATATTCGGCTGATATGTGGTCGGGAGAAAATGCTGCCTAAGAGGTATATCATCAGGATCAGGATTATTGGGGACAATGGGAAGTTGGGGAATCCGAGGATCATTAGCATTTTGAGGCACATTCAGATTTCCTTCATGCTCCGCCATGATTGTAGTTAAGACCTTCTGATTCCTATGGTGTGGGATTCTTTGTGGCTCGGGGTCAAAGGGTTCTAAAGGCAATCCTAAAGAACGACGTCCAAGCATACACAAAAAGCCAAACTAATGGGAAACTAACTAAATTGCAATAAAATCCTAAAACTAGAAATAAACTATTTAAGTAAAATAACCAACTAGGAAACAGATAAATAAATAATGAATCAATAAAATAAATGAACTATTGAAAGAAAAAAAAGAAATAAAATTACTAAAATAATAAAGAAAAAAAGTAAAGAATTCAAGATAATTATTTAAACTAAACAACTAATAAGACAATCTAAAAATAATAAAGCAAAACAAGAAAAAGAGAATTTTTTGCAAAAATAACTAATTAACTAAAAACTAATACTTAAACAAAATACTATACTAGTCCAAAAACAATACCATGCCTCCCCGGCAACGGCGCCAAAAACTTGATTGGTGCTTAGCTTAGGATAAAATTAAGGTCAATTCTAAGCCAAGTTTTAATTCGCAAGTGCACAAGTAATTGTAGCGTAGTGTGCTAGTGCGAGGTCGAATCCACAGGGAGGCTATTTGAAAGTTTGTAGAAAAGTGTAAGTAAAGTGCCTAAGTAATTAAACTAAATTAAATTGTAAATTGTATGATTTGAATAAAAGTTAACTAAAAATAAAATAAAAGTGAAATTAAATGCAAAAACTAAAATTAAATATGAAAGTTGAAATTGAAGTTTGATCACTATTGGGAAAGGTTTAGGGATTAGATTCCTATGCAAAGTTGAATTCTAGGCACGAACTTAGGATTTCCTATTTTGATGCAAAATTTGACTACAAGCCTAATTAATTAAATAATCACCTAAAGTTAACTAATTAACGGGTTAGACCTAGTTTAGAGGTGCAACGCTATCTCCAAGTCCTTTATCTAGCCGGAGTGTAGATTTGTCCTAAAATCCTAGGCAAACACATTAACTAATTAAGTGAAGGAAAATTATGGTACAACCTATAGTTTTCACAATCAAGCCCAATTTATATATTTCATCTACCATATGAATTCCTATTAATTACTAGCTACAAGCATAATAATTAATAGAATAAATAATAAAGCATGTAAATCAAATATATAAGACTAGCATCAAAATAATCCAACCAATTCAAGACCATAAAATTAAATTATTGCATAGTAATCCTACCCTAGACAATGAATTAATTGTTCATGTTCAACAAAACTGAATCAAAATTATAAAAAGAAAATAAATTAAACTTCTCCATAAATTGATTTGAATATGTTGAAAATAATAATTTAAACTGAATCCCAACTGAAAATTGAAGAAGAATTTACGAAAAGAAATAAACCGAACTTGCTGCTGTTTTTTTTCTCGTCGTCAAAGTTTTTTTCTCCTTCGCTGCTCGCTGGTTGCTCTCTGTTTTTTTCCTTTTCTTTTTTCTGCGCCACAACTCCTATATATATCTCGCGTCTGCTGCTGTGCTGCTCTTATAGAAAAATTGCACCGCCCTATTCATGTGTTGAATGGGCTTACTTTGCTACCAAAAAAAATAAAAGGCCATGTGGACCAAGGCTTTATTTTATTATTTGTGTAAGTTAAGTCCAAATTGGACTTGTTTGGTCCACGGTCAAGGCTTGTAAGCCTTGATCAACTTTATTTTCTTTCTTTCTTTTTTTTTCTTTTCTTTTTCTTTGCATTTCTTTCACCATCTTTTGATTCTTCCGCGAACAATTCTTTGTTAACATCTTTTTCATCCAATTTGACTCCAAATCTTTTTTCATCATTCACATGAACAAAAAATGCAATTAAAGTGATCAAACATTATAAGTAATATGCATAATTAATTCTAAAAAGCAAAGAAATAGGCCTAAAAATATAAATACATCACATATTTTCTATTGAATTGATCATCTCTTATTTCTTAATTTTATCTTGCCCAAGTACAACTTACTTGTTGGTTCCTTGAACAATCATCGAGAATTGAACTGTTTACTTGTTTATGAATGTTTGTTCAACATACTCAGCACTGTTTTGACTCGTCATCATCCTTTGTTCGTACCTACTTAGCTGATAGTTGCTGAGACATTCGTTGTCTTAGTTATCACACTTTCTTATTAAACTATTAGCCACTTGATTCTCTAACTTGTTTGACCTCTTGTTCACTTGATTGTTGGCTCGAATATGACTTTTCATATCCTTATTTCCTTATAAATTTCATAAGAGCCATATTCTGATCAATGTCACTTTTGAGATATTCCCTTGATTAGTAATCATTCATGTTATCGTGAATGAGTTTTTAAACCCTCGGGGTGTTCATAGAGCTCTTTTGTATAGTAGGGGATGATTGATAAGTAGCGGTGTCATGCTAAGACCTTGAAGTTGCAATTTCTTTCATATGCAATATGATGTTAGGTGGGAGAGAATTATGAATTGAAGATTGTCTTGGAATTATGATCATCAACTTGCTGTCAACAGAGTTTATTTCAATTGCGGTCTTTGTTTAGGTGTTATCCTAAGAGATAAATGGGAATTAAGAGAAGTATTATTAAGTGTAACGATTGAGGATTTAATTGTCTGTCAGTTCGAGAATTGCGCGGACGCAATTTCTTTAAGGGGGAGATAATGTGAGACCCCATATTTTGTCTTTACTTTGATTTGCGTGTTTTGTCTCGATTTGCGTGATTTGACCTGTTTATATGTTATATGAGTTAGAATGCGCTAATTCTGTGATTTATATTCCTATTACATGCTAAGTGTGCATTCATGAAATTTTTATTAAAAACGGCATTGAAAATTTTATCGTCAGTTTTTATGAATAGTATTTTGAATGCACGTCCGCTAAAATTTTTACATAGGTGTTTTAAACGTCTTCAAACCTAGTCCTCTATTATTAATAGACCCATGTTTGAAAAAAAATTGATTCTGAAATGGAATAGGAATTTAAATAGATTTTTCGGGCGAAAAGTAGCATTTTTGAGCTAAATGGTGATTTCTTCTAAACCCGATTCTTGCATTGACTTTCGTTGACCTAGTATATATTAATATAAATGTATTTATATGTGGTATTAAATGATTTTAGATTAATTGTGCATTCAAAAGACATTTGAAAACAAATAATATTACTTTTCACCTTTTTTTGCAAAAATCGAGTTTTTAACCGAGTCGGGTGTAAGTCTATGCATGTGAAACTTTTTGTCACTTAAAAATATACTACTTAAAAATATTCAAAGTGTTAATTGCATTTGGGTGAACAAAAATAGGATAAAAATAATTAAAAGACTAAAAATACTAACTTTGACTTTGCAAATTTTGTTGACCTTGAGCTTATATCATCAACACACATTAAAAACAAAACAAACACACTCACAAAATACACACATTACCGAAAATCCATGAGGGAGAAGAAAGAAGGCATTTTCAAGGTTTTTCAAAACATTTTTCACATAGATTTTGCAATTCAAAGCCGAATTAAGTCATTCAAAGATTGAATTCACTTGTTGGGCTTCCATTCTACATCTTTCTTGCATCAAAACACATCAAAAGTGAGATAAAAATTCTAGATCTCAAAATGTGATGTTTATGTTTTTGCATATAATTGAATTTTGAACCGTTAGAATGTTGAATTGATGTTATATTATTGTTCAGTGCATGCTAAGGATCGTTTATATGTGGTCATATAAGTTTTGAATCGTTGTAGCATGAAGTTTTATTTTTCGGGTATTAAAATTGAGTAGTTGGCTATTTGTTGAATAATTGGAGTTGTGGTGGTTGGAATCGATTGCTGTTAGATTTTAAAAGTTTGTTAAATACGTGGTAGTGATGTTGTAATGCCGAAATTTTGATTGTGATGTCGGTGTGAAAGTCCAGAAATTTCAGCCATGGTGCATTGAGGTTTTAGGGTTGTTGGGCTTGATTTTTATGGATTATGGTTGGTTTCCAATGAGGCTAATGTTGTTGATTGAGTGGGTGAGTGATAGAAATTTGTTTGGAGGTTATTGGATTAGTAGAATGTAAGTTATGACTTTTAGAAGTTCGGTTTGTCTTTCTTTAAGATGTTGAATTATGCCTTTCGATGTTTGGGTGGTGTTTGAGTGAATGAATTGAGAGTTGCTGATGGTTAGACTAGGGTTTGGTTGTGTGTTAATGCGTGTTAAGTTGGATGACCTACTTTGTCATCTAACTTAGTTGTTGTTGTTTATTTGATTAGTTGTTGTTATGTTGTTAAAATGATGATTATTGATTGATTATTGATGAACCGGGAGATAGGCAACCTACTTTGTTGTCCTCCTATGATAATTGGTAATTGATGAGCCAGGAGATAGTCAACATGAAAGGTTGTCCTCCTGAGATTTGAATGATTATTGTTATTGTCATGAGTCTTGATATATGTGTGCCACCTCTCGGGCAGCGTCGGGCTGTCGGGTTGAAAACGGCATGACTATCATAGGCTACCCCCAGCTCGCATGATGGAGGTGTCATGGAGGGAAGGGCTCGAGAGGTACCTCGGGTGCATGAGTAATGGGGAGTTATAAGAAGAACGCTTGAGATCATGATGACATTTGGAGCTACACCAACTAGAGTATCCTTTATTGATTGGTCATTATAATTAATGTGCTTATATTGTTATTGATGATTATTGTGTATTTACTGCTCAAAGAATGATTTCTAAGGAGTATAGTAAATACTGTTAGAGATCTATTGAATCCTTACTGGGCTTGTTTTATATAAGCTCACTCTCAATTATTGCATGCATACAGGTGATATTAATCAAGATTACGGATACGTGCCTCAGAAGCTAAGAATGTGCTTTATGTGTACGGGTCTTGGGTGCCGGAGTCGTTGCCATGAATTTGTCTTAATTGTTGTAATATGTTATATTGTATAACTTACTCAATTATAAGACTTATGTATATTGCTAATTTAGTAGTCTTGTTTTGGAACATGGTTGGGTTGCTAGATTGGTTATAATTTATTTTGAAAAAAATATATGTTATATAGTAAATGTATAATGTTAGAACGGAAGCATATAACTTATGGATACAATGGTAAAAGAATGTTTAATGTATATTTTGGTTGTGTTGTATGTTGTTAACTTGATTGTGGAGTTAGTTGTTGATTTGTGGAGTTGGTTGTACGATGTTCCAAAGAGGTTGGTTTAGAGCCTTAGTATCCAAGTTACTGTCGTTATACTGTAGAAATTTCGTTACGTCCTGACTGATCGTAAGAGGGGTCGAGTTGGGATGTGACATCCGAAACCAGATTTTAACACATGAAGCATAATGATAATATAGAACTAAAATCTGTCATCTCAAATTAGCTAGCCCAAGAAGGATACAAAATTAGGAGAATTAATTAACCTCCCTAAGTATCAATCCAACGACACAAAAAATAGACCATAAAGATGACCTACTACTTTATTATGCTAGCTGACTTTACATCTGAACACCTTGGTTGAAATTCAGAAGTGCAGTAAAGGTTGAGGGAACAAGAATATTTTGGTAAAAACATTTGAAACTTGATAACAACATGTACCAGTACCCAAAAAAAACAGAGATGGCAATAAACAGATCCTATTGTTCAATCTTCCCTTTTTCTCTTTTTCAATTTTTCTTTTACGCAAGGATTTCAGGAAGAGAGGATAAGCTTGTCTACATTCTGAAAATTAACTATTTATTTCATTTAAATTGCAATGTAACTAAGAAAATTAGAAATATCTAAAGGTTAAGATATCTATCACAAAGTAAAACTGTTAGACATAAACTTACATATTTTCTTTTCCCCCGAGTAGATTGCAGCAAACAACAATCAAGATATGTAAAGAAGTAATCGACATAGACCACAAAAGATAGCCACTATACCTAGTTAGTACTCATTTATCAGTTCCAAGGAAGCATCACTACATATAAGTCTTTCAGTATATTGAAAAGACCAGTAAATAAGGCACACGAGAAAACTTGGGATAAAAAGATTATCCTACCTACATGGCCAATGAATAACACATTCAAATGTTTGTTTCTATTGCTTTCAGCCTCATCTTCAATATCTTCATGAACCAGGACTTTTTTCACTGGACAATCCCGAAAGAAGTATAAGGATGTGAAATTAGAAAAAGAAAGGAATCAGAGGAAGAAAAAAGGCATTTCAAGTTCATGTCATAAGCAATATAGAATCACCGTCTGAACGAGAACTCTTAACGATATTTGACAATCAATCTCGTATCCTCCTTGGTGTCCAAAAAGAGAACCACTATTTTTTCTCATCTTTTTGGGTGTTTAAAATATGATCCACTCATTTGTGTACCAACATGCTCTTGTTTTATGATTTTTCTTCCAGAGGAAACATTTATTTCTTACTAAGTTAAAACCAAATAAAAAAACCACAACCAAACACATAAGGAAGCAACGCATGGTTTAAAAAATATTCCCTACTTAAAAGATATAAGACTCATAGTAATTATATCTCTGCACATCAAAGCAATACGTGGTTCAAATAAATCAAGTTCAACAAGAATCAATCAGAAAGTATACCTTCTTCCTTCACATCAAGTTTCTCCACTTCCCTGCGTTTCCTATCTTCTGCCATCACATTATCATATGCTAAATTTTAATAAAAGAAGAAGCAGAGGAAGGCAAAAATTTTGAAGAGTTAGCTTATCTCGAATGTACAATAGTGCTAATGACAGTGATTAGAAAAACAAAGGGACATATAATATAAAAAATAATCTTTTCTAGAAAAGCACAACCTACCAGTCATTATTACTTTAGAGGACTGTGGAAATTAAATATTAGGCCCCACAGAATAGTAGAATAACAATATAATGAAAACCAAAATGCAGTCTATAAACCTCCTTTTATCTATCTTTTCTTCTTTGTATTCTGGGGAAAAAAAAATTAACCAGAAAAACTAGGTTTTCATGCTCTTTCACATTTTCTCAAAAGAAAAAGACAATAAATAGAAAACCTTATAGATGGTGTATCAGAAAATAAAATTGTTCCATCTAGGTTTTTATACTATACCAAGAGCAGCAATGGTAACGAGCCTAACTAACATCATAGTTCCTATAACTCCTAACAGCAAAGTGGCAACAAGAATAACTGTAGGAGGAAACCAGCGATCTTGTTGCGGAGACGCTTCGATGGGATGATGGCAACCTCTTCAAGGATCTTTTTGTTGGTGTGGAAGTCGAGTGTCATTTTGGAGTAGTAGCGTTCGATGACTTGGCGGGAAGATTTCTTCACTGTCTTTGTGCGGACACGACTCATGGCTGCTGTTGGCTGGCTGGTGGGTGGGTGGCGAAGGTGGTGGCTTTGGTCGTGAATGAGGCAGCAAAAGGAAGAGAAGGGAAGGGGGGTTAGGGTTTGTGTGGGGTAGGGGACGTGGGGTTGGGTGTTTTTTTTTGAAAGCCCCCATTGGGGCTGATGTCCTTAAATTTTTTTTTTATAAAGATTGGTGGAGATGGGATTCATCTCCCGTTCATCACCCGTCACCAAAATTTTGGAGACGGGGATGGTTACCCATTTCCATTGGAGACGGGAGCCTCATTCTCCATTATTGGAGACGAGATTCAGCTCCCGTCTCTAATGTTAGTGACGGGGTATAGCCCTCGTCTCTAATACGGAGACAAGGAAAAATGGAAAAAAATTATTAACATTTAAAATTATTAAAAAAAATGTATATTATTAATCTTACTAATTAAAACAGATAAAATTTAGTTGTTACCCATTATGGTGACGGCATGGTGAGGGAATCTGTCATCATACCGTCACCGAGCCATCTCCACCATATCCGAATGACCTACCTAATTTTTTCCCTCACTGTGCCATCACCAATTTGGTGATGGTCTAGTTTGGCCGTCGCCAATTTGGTGACGGTATAGCACGGCCGTCACAAAATTGGAGATGGCTGATTGGTGACGGTTTTTTGTGATGGATATTTTACCGTTACCTTCCCCTCATAAAACTTGCGTCAAACTTTCCCGTCACAAAATCGTCACCATGTTTTTTTTTTGTAGTGAAAGGAGATCTAATTTAATTTTACACACTTTTAATATTGAATGTGAGATCTTTCAAACTTGAAACTAAAATTAAGTCACTAGACCAAATCACCAGTAGTGATAAATAAATATGCACTTCCCTGATTGAAAACTTGTACCAACTTCTAAAATAATACTCGACGTGAAATATCATTTCTTTGGAGCATTAATGTACTATCACATGTTGTATAAGTTTGGGAAAATTTCACATTTAGTTTCTATTATTTAAAAAAAAAATTAATTTCATCTCTATTATTTCAAATGGCTCAATTTCATCTTTATTATTTTTCCAAAAGTTTTAATTTCACCCCTATTATTTAAAATTTCTCAATTTTGTCCTTATCATTTCTCAAAAAGTTTCAATTTCGTTCCTATTATTTTTAAAGAGTTTTAATTTCGTCCATATTATTTTTCTAAAAGTTTTAATTTCGTTCATATTATTTTATTAAAGTTTCAAATCCGTCTCTATTATTCGAAGACTAAATTGAAATTTTCTAAGAAATAATAGAGACGAATTTGAATTTTTTTGAAAAATATTAAGGACCAAATTGACTAATTTTAAATAATAAGAAAAAATTTGAAACTTTAAAAAAATAATAGGGACAATTAAAACTTTTTAAAAATAATAGGGATTAAATTAAAATATTTTTAAAAACAGTAGGGACAAAATTAAAATATTTTAAATAATAAAGACCAACTTAAAACTTTTAAAAATAAGAAGGATTAGATGTGATATTTTCCCTATAAGTTTCAAAAGAAAACCTAAGGCCCCACTCTATATGACACAATTTCGAAGTCTCTCCTTTCATGTATTCCGCTGCAATAAGACTTGGAAAAGTGGAATACGCGTTCGGGCAAAATGTGCCAAAGGAAAAAGTGATAATTGGCATTGCCACCATTATACATACCTAAGGTGCATACTTGTGGCAAAGGACAGACGGATATGGATTATGGCAAGTGTTGCAACCCGCCACTGATCTTAACATTTTTTAAGCTCTTCCATAGTTAACATGCCTAGATAAATTTATTTTAATTGTTTGTTTTTTAATTGGTCTACAAAATAAAAACATGTACTTTCTTTTTTTTTTTTTTTTGGGGGGGGGGGGGGGGGGGGGCGGGGGTGCGGGGAGCGGGGGGTGTGTTACAAGAAGGCCTTAGCCAAGAAGAAAATCATAAAACTATTCGAGAGAATTTTTCATCTTTTTTATCCCTATCTAGCAGTGGTAAGAATCCTTCTGGGGCCAATTAAGTACATACTACAATCCTAAATTTGGAAGGAAACAGCACAACGTAATTATTGGAGCACTTCATACATCTAGAATATAAATGAGGTTTTTACTACAACCAAAAAGAAAAATAACTGTGTAGTTTATGCGCTAGGTTTCCTAACCCCGAATTACAACAACACACCACCCCCCCCCCCCCAAGTACTTGATATGCCCTGCATGTCAAACTATATTAATATAAAATCTTGGATTCTTGCTCTAGAGACCACGGGTATAGCAATTGATTTTAATAAAAGATTTTGAGTTTGAATTGTGCTGTAACAAAAAGAAGGAAAAGAGAACATGTTTTGGAAAAGAGAACATGTTTTGGCACTAAACTGCCAGACTTGTTTAATCAATAAATACTAATTACGAGAAGCAGAAATAAATTTATTGATATGACTTATATTTATATTAGGGAATCCTATAATTAATATTAATATAGCTTTGAATAAGGTCCAAATCTTTTGGAAAGACTTTTTCTTAGGAATCCATTAGGGACTAGGAATAAGAGTTCATTAGGGATTAGGAATAATGAATGTTAATTATTAGGGTTTCCTAACAATTTGTGAAAGTGAAGTATGACAGTGAAGTTGTGTATTTTTTTTTTTTTTTTTTTTTGTCTATAATCTACATATCAATCTTAGTCACCAAAAACCTTCATATATTCATTTAGTTCTTTTCAATCTTACATCCTAATTAAATTTGTCATGGATATACTGTCTATCTCAAGAATATCATGAAAACATAGCAATTAAAAGCTTTTTTTATGCTCAAGTACCCTAACAATATTTTATGAAAGTGAAGTATGACAATGAAGTTATGTACTTTTTTGTTTATAATCTACATATCAATCTTAGTCAACCAAAACCTTCATATATTCATTTAGTTTTTTGCAATCTTACATCCTAATATTTGTCATGGATATACTGTCTATCTGAAGAACATCATGAAAACATAGCAATTAAAAGCTTTTTAATGATCAAGTACCCTAACAATGTTTTATGAAAGTGAATTATCACGATGAAGTTATGTATTTCTTTTGTTTATAATCTACACATCAGTCTTAGTCACCAAAAACCTACATATATTCATTTAGTTTTTGCAATCTTACATCCTAATTAAATTTGTCATGGATATAGTGTCTATCTTAAGAATATCACAAAACATAGCAATTAAAAAATTTTTACAATGAAATACCAAAAAAAAAATTAATTATATTAATGGAAATCACGGTCCTCCCAAGAATGTGATCCTCAAAAATGAAAAATCATTGCGTGAACCAATCTCTTAAAGTAAGTAGTCTTATGTTGGTCACATTAGTCCTTCTTTTTCTTCTTTGTTTTTTTTTTTTTGTCAATTCCTCTCATTAGAGACTCTTATAAATTCCCATAGAAAAGGAAAGGGCAAATTAGACAAATAGTCCTTATTGTTTACATGTTTTGCACAAATAGTCTCTATTATTTTAGAAGCCACGCGGTTAGTTCCTATTATTTGCAAAAGTCCCACCAGTAGTCCTCATTATTTCAAAAGTCACTTATTTAGTCTCTATTATTTGCAAAAATCTCTCCATTAGTCCCCAATATTTACAAATATATCTCCATTAGTGGTGAGACTTTTATAAACAATAGGATTAATGGTGAGACATTTTCAAACAATGGGGATTAATGGTGAGAGTTTCACAAATAATGGAACTAACCGCGTGACTTCTGAAACAATAGGGACTAATGGTGAGACTTTATAAACAATAAGGACAAACTGCGTGATTTTTAAAACAATAAAGACTAATTATCTAAATCAGATAAACAATAAAGACTAATTGTGAGATTTGCCCAAAAAGGAAACTTCTTGCAAAGCTTCAGGGAGTCGGATGTCGCTAATATTTTAAAGAAATAATTCAAACCTCCCAAAGTAAATATTACCCCTCCCAAGTGTTAGCCTTCAATCTCTATTGGATAAATAAGTATACTCTTCTGATCACATTCTTTTCTTACAATTCGAACAAAGAGATGCATATAGACTTCGTTGCCGATTCAAGATTAATTTCACTTCCACTAATGATTAATATCTTGCTGTACCTCGTCCTGTATTCGTAAGGCAATATTTGGGACGGTGAAAACCCACCATTGAAGATGGTTTTACTCATCCTTGGCTTCATTGCCATCTTTCTTCTCATATCTGTCAAACTCAAACTCTCCCTAAGGGTAGTTGCAGATCGCATCAGCTTGCAATTTGGAAACTTCCAGTTTTCGCCCACCCTTACAACGTTATTGCTGGTATCATTTCTCTTCCCACCACCACTCTTTTGGTATGCTTATCTAGTTTGTGTTATCATCTCACCGTGGTCCTCTTCGATCTTTAGTACGATTCGGCATTTCGTTCGAGAAATTCCTACTTGCATCATCAGTGGCTACACTGTGCAGCAAGAAGCCACTGACGGCATTGCGCACGTACTGAATCCTGATGAAGCTTATGAGCTTTCTCATGATAACCAACAATATCTTCTGAACCAACCGCCAAATATCGCAGAGGATGAACGCGTAGAAATACTGTATGGCCATGCATAATAAATTCTGTACGATCACTGTACGCATAAGTAGTAACACGTACTATACGGTCATACTTCATTGTTGCCGCGTTCGTTGTAATCTATGGGTTGGTGTTGGGTACATCTGCGGCTGTTCAGCCGCAGATGATCTTGGCGATCCCTCCTTTTTTGTGATTAATTTTGATCGTTGATCTCAACTCAAATTTTAAAAAAAAATAATTATTATATGTAATGACCATGTTGCCCTTTCTTTTATTAAATACATGCAAGACCCACTAAATATTATATGTAGTGCTAAAATAGGGTAAATATCACTCCGCCACCCCCCCTCCCCCCCCCCCTCCCCATCCCCGGGTGAAATTCATATATATCAGTCTGCCCCCTGTGTTCATAAAACTATCAAACACTCCTCTGTATTTTTTAAAACAAAATACACCGCCCCTTTCCGTCTATTTTAAACTAACACTGTTATAATTTTTGTTAAAATGACATTTTTACCCTTATATTATACATTTTTTTCCCTTTTCTTTATTCTCTTCCCATTCTTTTCACCAATAATAAAAAAAAAATTATCATCATCTTCATCCCACCCTGCACGCCCCACCCCTACCCCCCGTCAACACCTCCACCCTACCCCACCCCACCCTACCCCACCACCGTAATAACCGAAGAACAAGCTTACTAAGATTCAAGGATTAGAATACAAAAATTACAAAGCATAAGAATAATTACAAGTATACAACCATTGGCGTTTTCCCTCCCTTTTAGTTCTTCATCGTCAGAGCAGCAGCAGCCCACCCAACAAAAAAAGAAAAAAAAATTATTCCCCAAATTTCCTTCCCCATACGTAAATCCCTCATTGCCAAACTTTAATTGAATCTTCGACAAAAAAAAAAAAAAAATCCAAATCAGCACCAACCAATATCGTTGATGTTACCAGAAAAATCCGCCAATCAACGGCGTCACCCCCAATTGTGCGTGCTGTTCTTTCTTTTTTAGTGTGTACTTGTGTACTTGTGTAGGTGTGCTATGTTGTGTGAACCAGTGTGTATGGTGTGGGTGGATGGTGGGGGTGGTGACGGGTAGGAAGATGATGAATTTTTTTTTTTTTGGATAAGGATAGGTACAAGGGTATTTTAATCAATAGCTTAACTCACATAAAGTCAAAAAGCATACCTAGCTGCACAAATGGCGTGTAGGATGCACTTTGGATGGAAAACCAAACGGACAACAAACAGAGGGGGGGGGGGGGTAGCGTGATGTTTTTTACAAATCATAGGGGGAATGTTTGATAGTTTTATGAACACATGGGGCGGGCTGATATATATGAATTTCACAAGGGGGCGGAGTGATATTTACTTGCTAAAATATCTTCTTTAACCTTTTGAGTTGCACAATGACTCAAATATCCTTATCAATAACAACTAATTTGTATTTATAAATTTACTATTATAACCTGTTAAGATATATTATATGTAGTGCTGAAATGGATTCTTTAACCATTTTCATTACCTATTTAACCATATTCCCTCATTTATGGTATATGAAGGTTCAATTACTGTAAGTACTATTTGAATTACTATAAGTACTATTTCAATTACAAATTGTTCGCTTTTTCTTTTTTTCTTTTTTTTAAGATAGTTTATTCGTGCTACTTTAGTCAAAATATAATATGAAGAATGCTATATGTCAACCCATATTAGCCAACCATTTAACCATATCCGAATTTTAAGGTATATGAAACTTCACCGGCCACTTAACCATATGTGAATCAACGGTATATGAAAACTCGATTACTAAAGATACTATTTCAATTGCATATTATTCATTTTTTAAGATACAGTATAACATCTTTAAATTAATAGTGTTGGGATCACTAATTTCTATTAATTTAACGTGATATTAATTTATTGATAAATTAACGATTATTAATTTGTAAAGATAGACATGTCATTAATAAATTGAGGGTACTGTCAAACTGAATTGTGTAATATGGTCATTACGTACAATATATATATATATATATATATATATATATATATATATATATATTATATATATATATATATATATTAATTAGATAAAAAATCCTTAGAACACCATTTATAAATTTTATCATTAGGAGTAAGGATATTAGTGACAGAATCTATATTCATAAATATGTTCTAAAAGTTGTCCTCGATCATAGGATAAATTAATTTGGCGTTAGTTTATCAGAATAGATTGAATTACAGTCTACTAATCAAATTATATGAGATATTAGTTTAGGCGATTAGTAGTACTTGTTAGTGAACAATTGACTAGACTTGACCACCAATACAATGAATTACATGGATCAATCAATTCGGCGCAACAACGTGGTGGGTAGGGTGGGCAAGGGGGATGAGGGTAGGGGGTAGGGGGTAGGGGGGAGGGGGTGGGGATGGTGGGGAAGATGACCATTTTTTTAATTTTTAAATTTTTTTTATTTAGTGGTAAATAAAAAAATAGGTGGAGATAAAGAAAAAAAAGAAAAAAAATGTATTATAAAATGTTAAAAACATCATTTAATAGCTTAGAGGGGGTAGTGCGAGGATTTTTTAATAATACATAGGACTTTCTTAGAATTTTACGAATACACAGGGTAGAGTGATTGTTTCACATATCACAGGGGGGTAACGTAATATTTATCCAAAAATTAAATTAATTTTAGGATCGTCCTAATATTAATTTAATTGAGCTCGTAATAATTAGACATTTGATCTGGTTATTAAGGAGTCCCAGTCTTGTCAATTTAATTAGATTAAGTTATTATATGCTTTAAATATGCGTAAATAACCATGAACGGATACATGTAATTATTTTATTGCGTAATTAAAATTTTAATTATCATGTATGTTTTGTAACAATAATATTGTTAAGCAAATATCTTTTAAAGTTTTTACGTTTATAAGGGATCCGAATACTAAGACGGAAGAGTCTCTTAAGAGTTTGTGCAAAATTTTGCATGGCAAGTTGGGATATCACCCTATGATCCGTAAAACTCTATGTTGTCCACTTCATGACGTACCCAAGATGATAATGACGGGTTGGCTTCGGATTGAGGACTATGAGCCAATACACAAAGAATGCAATAGTTGTCTATGTGACGTACACATTATGAAATTGTGTCGTATCTTTTATCTTTTAATCGTGTAATTAAATGTAAGAAATATTATACATTTTGTTTTATAATATGTCAAATTCAAATTTATATATTTTTTCCTATATTTTGTGAATTGTTACATTAAGAAGAAAGCACAAACATACCAAAAGGGTACTTTCATCTATTCGAACATATCTCATTTAAAAAAAAAAAATACAACACAACCTGATTGTTTATCATTGAGGGATGTTTTGGACTTTCGCAATGCTATTATTTTTTCGTTCAGGGGTGTATTGGTCTTTTGGAATGCCACTTTTGTCTTCTTTCAATAATATAATCATATTATTAATATAAAGAATAGAATGGTCATTCAGTTCTTTACCATGATTGACACACAAAACTCGTTGCCACGTGTCACGCATCTACTGGTCAGCTTGTCTTGTCTCATGCGGCATAATAGAAGCAGATGGACCGAAGATTTTCCCGTAATCTATTATAACCTTGTGAACAAAAGCCAACAATTATGATGTTATCGTTATTTCTCTATAATTATTTAATAATTTACTATTATTGAATGATATGATGGGCAAATCAATTATAACAACAATGTCATAAATAGACTTAGGTTAATACCCCATGAGTCTTTTATCTTTTCTAGTTTTGTCTATTTGTCTCTTATTTTTAAAATGATCCCTTATTTTTATCTTTTGTACCAGTACTATTAGTCCTTTTGTCATATTTGTAACGATTTTAGCGTGTGCAATGCACGTGATAGGTAATTTCAGCAATTTAGACGAGCAAATCCGTTAGCACAAAAACTTAACCTATATGTCAGTCATGACCTTCTATTATTCACCCATTTTAATACCCATTTACAATCCCTAACCCCTAAATCCCCAATTTCCAAATTCCAAACCCTAATCCCTAACCCTAAATTCAAAACCCTAATCCCTACCCCTAAATCCTAATACATATTTCATCAATATAAGAGGTGCAATTTCCATCATGCCTCAACTGTGAAGCTTGACCCTAGGATTTTAGAGTAAGCATAATGCCTCAACTATGAAATGGTGATGGAGGCTAAGATGTGATTAAGGAAGCTGGCCTGGGTCTTTAAGTTAATTAAGATAGAATGAATCTTCTATTACATGCCATGATTTTTTTGGCCTGGGTCTTTTTTTTCGACATTCAAAAACTTCCAACCTATTTTGTTCCTGGAGTGCCTATATATACAAGTGTTGAAACTTACAAACAATGACGTCGCGACTGTGGTTGCGGATTTGGGGGTAGCGAGTAGGGTTAGGGATTTGGGAATTGGGGGTTTGGGTTCAATGTGTTCTAAAATGGGATAGTAATCAAAGAGGGGGTAAGTGACCAACGTTTGATGTATGTGTTTTTTTATGCATTGACAGATATGCCTTCCAAAAAAGCTATCAAGTTCATTGCACATGCAAAAATCATTAGAAATATGATAGAAGGATTAGGGTGACATAAAAGAAAAAAATAAGGGACCAATTTATAACCATTTTAAAAATAAACAAACAAATAAATAAAACTAGAAAAAGATAACGGATCCATAGAGGAATTAACACATAAATTTATTCTCATTTGTCGACCCCTCTTGGACCAACAAGAAGATTCCGGTGACAGCTTTTTGGGCTCAGGTGATCAAAGTCAAAGTGTAAATGTTTCAAAAGTAGAAAACCGTTGGTTTTATGCTCCAGCGAAAAGTTCCAAGAAGTCCGTCAGTTATGGTAATTATATTTTTTTCTGGAAAAATACTAAAAGACGCAGTTATGAACTATGAAAAGTCAGATTTTGGCATCATTGGGGAAAGACAGATTTTCCTTTTATCATTGCCTCAATTGCGGACCCAATTGCAAAGAGTCTATTCTAATTAGATAAGGCAAGTAGAGTACAAGAGCAGCGAATAACTGCGTATCAAAGTCCACGCACAAAGTATCAAAATATGAATGGAGGTTCACCTCTAATATTATGTTAAAAAATATGAGATTTCATCTCAAAATTAATTAATACTGAGAAAAGTAGTCTAAAATTTTATAAAATAATATTAAATTTTCTTATTTTATAATGTAAAAGAAATATATATTCTGGTGAATTCAAGCAACCAAAGTTTTACTCTTCTGATAATTATATTGAAATTTGTTCTGAAAAAAGTACTAAAAGACGCAGTTATGAATTATGAATATACAGATTTCGAATCATTGCAAAAATACAGATTTTCCTTTATGTCTTATCATTGGATCAGTTGAGGACAGTTGCTTCATTGACAAAAGGAAAAAATTTTGGTCATCGCCCTAAAGACATAATTTGAGTCCCATTGTGAGATTTATGAGTACGTTGATAGTTAGTTTGGGTTAATTAAAGAATTACTTTTGAAAAAAAAAGTGTGCAATTGGTTTTAGCAAAAAGATGTGAGCGTATTTGAGAGAAATTACGAGTTTGAATTTTACTAGTTATATTTGAATTAAAACAAAAAAATGTTAGCGTGGAGTTTTTTTTTCTATGAAATAATTTTATATTAGGCTGTAAAATTAAAAAATGCAAAGAACTCACTCTTATGAAAGAAGAGTTGTCTCGGAGAAAATTTACTAGTTATCGTGGCGCTGAGCTTGTCGGTCACATGGTTTTGTTTGGCATCTTAAAGGATCTATATCGTTTTGGCAGTGTTTATAAAGAAGGGGCCAAAGCTTAGTCAACTTGCGTCAGCAATGTAAAAAACCTTACATCAACATTGACGTTAACCTTAAAAAAGTGCCTGCCGAGTAACATGCGAAGAAGCTGCCAGGAAAAATTACACGGAGACTGGATTGGAGATTTTTTTTTTTTATTATTATTATTATTTTTATTTATTTATTTATTTTTTAAGTCGAAGTCTGGATTAGAGACTGGCCTCTGGTTGGATGTCTATAATAGTGGACTGAAACTTATATAAAAGCAATTTTTTTTTTCATCCAATATGTTTGAGTAACTGCCCCTATTAATTTTTAATATTTCGTCGTTATAATACTTTAGTCCTTGATCTTTAAAAATTAATATTTTAGTCTTTAAAGTTAATTTAGTCAACACTATTAATTCTTATAGCAAAATTTGTCTTTTTTTTTTATATGATTTTATTAGGTGGGTAACAGGTAACGACTTACCAATCTACAAGTTGCAACTTCAATCAAAAAAAATTAGTAGCGCAACTTTAACAGTCACGCGCCAACCACGTGATAAAATCATAAAAAAAAAATAGACGGGTTTTACTATGGGGATTAATGTTGGCCTGCTAAATTAACTTTAAGAACTAAAATGTTTATTTTTAAAGATCAGGGATAAAGTGTCACAACGGTTAAACATTAAAAATTAATAGGGGCACTCACACTGTTTTTATTTGAAAAAATATATATATATATGACAGTCACCACCCACCTGGAATATGATTGAGAGGAGTTGGGTTTTGAAACAATTGGGCTACATAAGAAACACGCACAAGACACAAGCTCTCTAGTTGTTTGGAACGATTATCGATCTCAAATTTTCTTTTAGGCCAGAGTCTTAAACTTTATTTTGGTTGAATTTTGTTATAATTTGTTATGTGAATATTCTATTCACTGTTTTCTATTTTAAAATGGTAATACACGTGGCATTATAGATTTTTGTTAGTCTTGAAGTTAATATGTGATGCATGTTCTGGCACCAAGTATTTAAAATAGGGTAAATATCACTCTGTCCTCTATGATATACGAAACTATCACGTTACTTTTATGTATTTATAAAATTATCACAACCCTCCCTGTATTTTTAGAAAAATCTTACACTACCACCCTCTATGACATTTTTACCATTTTATAATTTATATATGTATTTTTTCTTTTTTCTCTTTATTTTCACATATTTTTTATTTATACTAAAAAAATTAAAAAAAAAAAAAAATTTCCCCACCCTACCCTGACGGAGTAGCAGGATCTCACTGCTGCTCCGACGGATCAGTGTCGCTACTGCTTTTGTCGGAGCAGCAAGGGTTGCGGTTGGGGTTGGGGTGGGGGTTGGGGTGGGGGGGATGGGTGTGGGGGGTGGTGTAGGGGGTGAGGGTGGGGTGGGAGAAGTTGAAAAAAAAAATTAATTTTTTTTTTCTAATTTTTTAATTTTTTTAGTATAAATAAAAAAATAGATGAAAATAAAGAGAAAAAATACATATATAAATTATAAAAAGGTAAAAATACCATACAAAGGAGTAGTGTGAGGTTTTTTTAAAAATACAAGGAAAGTTTATAATAGTTTTATATACATAAAAAATAACATAATAATTTCGTATATCATAGAAGGATGGACTAATATTTACCCTTTAAAATATCTAGCTGGAAACCAATGTAAATGGAGTGATCCCTGAAGGAGGGAGTGAAATTTTATTCTTTGAGAAGAGATGATGTGGGGCAGAGAATCGCAAGTGTACCACAGATGTTGGCACATGCTGCGCAAAAATTCTCAATCCCCTACAAAAGTTCAAACCTTTTGCCTCTTATCATTTATTTCTACTACCTAGTCGACCCCCATGTCCTAACATGATTACACCTGGCCGCTTTTGTAAGAAATCTCGAATCTTAGAGTTACCCACCTAGAAAAAGAAAAAAGAAAATCGGCATTCACGGGTGAAAGAGAAGAGAGAAAGGATCAATTGAAATCCTCAGTGATGTCCAACCATCTTACTGAGCTTAGTCTTTCTTAGTACGTAAGTTTTCTAGATAATAAGATAAATATTAAATGTCACTTAATTTTTATCATTCATTTATTACTTCTTATATGTATGTTTAATTAAATGACATATGAAAAGAAGAGATGAACAAAAAAGTTAGTATACCCAAAAATTCTGTAAAATAGTTAAGACCTATTATAATCATAAATTAATTTTCATTCAAATCATAATTTTTGACTATGTTATATAAAAATAATTAAAAAATAATAATTATTTTGCATCCTATCTCGATGTACGCGTGGTACCCAACCACCTAAAGAAATTACATTGTAATTGTGATTAGGGTGCTGGAAACGCTACCTATCGTGATTCTTAGCACAAAATTTTTGACCAGGAATGCTGTATAGTGTTCATGCCGTGTAGCATCTAACCAATGGCAAAATCGCAAAATGGCAAAATAAGGCCTTCAAGCTGGCTTGATGAAAAATTCCATGCATTAAGAGTTAAGTAAAATTGTCAAAAAGTGACCCGTTAATATAAGAGGTTACGTATTAAATTATGGTTTCGGACTTTATTAATAAAGGGTTTGATGAAATTTAATAGTACCTTTTATGATTTCCTTTTTTTTTTCTGTAAGTTTTCTCTTAAAACTTTCAATACGTCCCATTTTTCAATTTTCCTCTTAATATTTTCACTACTTGGTACATCAACTTCTTAGTTAATTTCATTTTCATGTTCCTCCCTAGACTATAATTATCTCTTTCATCTTCTGACTCGCGTTCTCATTATTATTTTTATTATTCAAAATGTTTTATTGTTCAAAATCAGATATTAAAGTATGAAAAATGGAAGAAACATGAAGGCAAAATAGCATCACCGGGTGGTTTTTTTTTTTTTCTCTTTGTATATGAGAACGTCCTTGTTGAATCATTACTGCAAGTTCACCAAGTTTACTTCTGGTCTTCGAAGCTCTATCTCATGGCTATTGGCATACCTAGTTTGCAACAAGATTCAAAAAACAATTCCCATTGTACGTTTCTTTTCAGATATTTTATTGTTGTTTTCTTTCTTTTAATTATTTTTTTTAGGACGACGAATTCATTTTAGATAAGATTATATTCACTCCAAAGTTTTAAATTATGTGGTATAGGGGTGTACGTGTCCCAACACATACTTCAAATCACTCAAAATTTAGACAATTAATTGTGAAAGAGAAGATATAAGTTCTAAAATAAAGTATTTAATCGCAACAAGTCTACTTTTTATTGTACTAAAAGAAAGAAAAAAAATTAATGGAGAGTTGCAACAACTTGAGGCAAAAAGTTTACAAGATACGAATCAGTGTATAGAAGAACCCCCTATATCATAACTTCAACAATTCTACGTCAAACCATGGCAATGCAACTAAGGACAACAAGCAGATCAAGTGCACTCCCCGAGTTTGGATGCCTAAATCCACCACCGTAAATGAATATAGACATATTCGGCTCATAAGTTCATGAATAGTGTTCGATGATTATAATATATACATGTGTTTGTGTACATATGTATGTATAAATGTATATATGAGTGAACATATGTATGAATTTGTATATTAATTCATGTTGAATGTATATTTGTTTCTTATAAATTATATGTATTTGTATATAAGTACTAGCTATTTACCAATAGAATAAAATATTTTTATGGCTACTAATCTATCTTCTCATTCTTGTTATGGCCATTCAATTTATTTTAGTCTTATTTTGGTCATTCAATTAACAATTGAGTTTCATTTTGGCAATTCTATCAATTTTTATGTTAAAATAGACTAAAGCTCTGTTTGGCCTGTAAGAATTATTGTGGCCCATGTGTAAATAAAAGGGCCTTGTGATTTTATTAGATAATTATTTATCTAATAATTAAAGGGTTTAATAATATAAATTGAATGGTTAATTTTTATTGGTTAATAAAAAGAGGTGTCTCTTGTGATTGGGTGTCTTGATGGACGACACCTATTCATGCTTTATATATGCAAGACCTGGTCTTCTCTCTGCACTGATTATTAAACGTATGGTTTCTCCATCAAAAGCTTACATAACAATAAAGTGAGAAAGCGAGAGAAATCAGTTGTTCCAAATTGTAGAATAAAGGTCCGTATGAGAGAACTACAATTGATCAAAGTACACATCTCTTTCGTTAAAGTATGTGAAAATCATAGAGTTCTTAAGTTTTTGGACAGTATAATGATTTATATATAATAGTTTGCACATAAATTATTAAAGAATTTCTTACATGTGGTATCAGAGCCTAGTTTGAGAACTTGTGATTTTCCATTAGAATTATTGTTTTCCTCTATTAAAGATGAACACTAAATAACATTGATGCATGTAAATATAATACTGTCAATTCCAGAATGTTATTGGATAAATGTAGGATCTGTTCGTTCGTTTACACGTTATCATTTATTTATCCTACATGATGCTTTTCTATATTATTCTTGGCCCAAGGGCTTTGTAAAGTCTAAAGCGGAGGGATTAAGGCCAAGAAGTTGAATTCAAGCAGTGCATATTTTACGTTTTAAAGTTATTGTCATTCTCTAACATCAAAACTTTTTCAGGGCTTTTATCCTAAACGTCGCACCGACCAAGATGATACGAAAAAGTTATGCAATTGCTTGAGTTCGGTTATTTCAATTTGATAATAAAACTCAAATGCTAATATAATAATAAGGCTAAAGAAATTTATGAAAGGCAATGAAAAGCATCTTCTTTTGTTTTGATTACAATTTGCTGCACATTAAATTGCATTGAATCAAGAAGTAGATGATAGACGAGAGACGATAAAAGCTGTCGTCTCGCTTGCTTGACGTTTGCAATTCACTGATTGATCTGGTGACATAAAAAAAATAAAAATAAAAGTGCAGCGTTGCCCCTAATGGATTTGAACTCACGTCGTTTCAAATTGCAAGGCAACGTTTAACCACCAAGCCATGTGCATCATCAGTTGGTTATCAAAATTGCTCTTCTTTGTTTACTGTAAATGCTTGATTGTTTGTTAAACAACCTTTTCATAGAACAAAGAAGGCATTAAACAGGTTTAGGTTTCAGACTCAGTGACCTTTAAGCCTTATTGCCGCTTCTTAAATGCTATACTAAATGGATTCTTTGTTCTTTATAAAGTTTTCATGTGCTATTATCCTAGCATGATTATGGTTAGGGCATGACCTGTTCTTTTACAGGTATAATTCTAGTGGAGATACAATTATATAAAGTTTAAACACATAGAAATTCTGTAGTATAATGCCAAAGTCACAACTCATGTTCATCATGCTTGACGTGATAGTTCTTTGTGTTAAAGTGATAACGTCAAAGCAGTGACTGTTGATAAGGGGTGACTGTTCGTGTTATAACAGTTGGTACACAGTAATTACACCAATAAGCCACTAGTATCTTTCGTTCATTATAATCATTTGGCTTATATGATATTCTCTGTAACTCCTGGACTGCAACTATGAGATGCAATTAATGCCTTTTGTTCATTCTGGTCTGCAAGTATGACACGGAAACAAAATTAAAGAAACGACATAATCTCATAAACTCATGTCGCTTAGTATTACAACACAATGCTTAACCAGTAAGCCATTGACTTCACTTTGGCATGTAACTGTTTGTCCGCATTATAGTCTAGATGTGTTTGATTATAAAGAAAATTAAAGAAGAAAGGACGCAATTGAAGAGTTTTCATCTCGCATCCTTCAACTCTTATGGAAGTACTGGTGAACCACTGTGCTAGACTACTCCATAAGATTATCATGTTATCTTTATACATAATAATGGCCATGACCTGATTTGGCTGCTTAATATATATATATGATTATTATATTTTAAGCAATAAATGGGCCAGTCAGATCAGAGTATGATTTCTCCATATTAAATTATACTTGTTGCACATGGCTGTTTTAAAGTGTAAGAAATTTACACATATAATTGTTGGAAATAACAGTATGTTTCCAAATATTAATATTTTACAATTTATGAAATTCTATTAATGATGGTTTGTTAGTCACCAAAGTGGCCAAATCTTATAGTGTAGTGAATTTCAAATTGGGAAAATTTTCAATTACCCATAAAGTTTGATGCTTTTAAACTACATTAAAGGTTACTTATTTGTGGGTAAATTAAAGTTTTTTTAATTATAAGACAATTAGGGATCGCCCAAAGGTTGATCAATTTGTTCTTATGATTTAATCTAAAATATTTATAATTAATATGTTTTGTTAGATTGTTATGTATATCCAAAGATAGCAAACACATCTAATTAAAGCATATGTAATTATCAAATTAAGTTTTATTAGCATCATTATGGTTATGTTTGTATATATTGGTATTTCCCAAAGGAAAACTTTGATATACACTTATTGTTTACCTCCATTATTTATTAATGATAGATATGAAAAAAAATTGGATTTTTTAGCGATCAGTGTTTACTTTATTGGTTATCCAGAAAAATCCAATGGATATATTTTTTATTGTCCTACTCATAGTCCAAGAGGAGTATAACCTGAAAATGGCAGGTTCATTGAGAATGATGAAATTAGTGGGAGTGGAGAATCATGTGATGTGGTCATTCATGAAATTAGGGTGAAGATATCTTTATGTGTAACTTCTAAATTTGTTGTTCAACCTAATAATGTTCAAGAACAACAAATGAATGACCAAAACACTCCAACATGAAAGATATCATGGAAAAGTGTGAAGCAGTCTGTCATTGTTGCATTCACTATAGAGGTTGAATTTGTGGCATGTTTTGATGCCACAGTTCACAAATTATAGCTGCAGAACTTTATTTGAGGGCTTGAAATTGTCGACATTATTGTCAAGCTGCTGAAAATTTATTGTGATAATTCTGCATCAGTATTGTTCTCAAAGAATAACAAGTATACAAATGGTGCAAAACTTATGGAATTTAAATACTTTGTCATTAAAGAAGAAATAGCATATCCATTAACAAAAAAATTGCTACCCAAGACATTTAATGTGCATGTTGAAAGAATAGGCATATAACTGGACGTCATCATTGATTTTGTATTATGGCTTTATAAGTTTATCTAGTTGATACGCTTGAACTCACTTATGGGTTTCTGATTTATCTGTTTTCTATATAGTATACATAATTGATATAGATAAAAGATAACAGATATAGTCTCGAATGAAGACATTATAGTTGGACCATTAATTTACCTCTTATTATGGATCATATTGAGTAACGAGTTAATGTTGTAGTACATGGAAAGGACTATGTTAGAATTAATGACGTACAACCGCCATGACTCCCTTTAGCTTATTACTTAATAATGATATTACGTGGCCAATTAAAGAAGGATTTAAAGATATATATTTTTGTGCACATTATGGTATTATTAAACCATAACGAATGTCACATAGGCCAAGTGGGAGAATGTAAGAATTATTGTGGCCCACGTGTACATAAAAGGGCCTTGTGATTTTATTAGATAATTATTTATCTAATAATTAAAGGGTTTAATAATATAAATTAAATGGTTAATTCTTATTGGTCAATAAAAAGAGGTATCTCTTATGATTGGGTGTCTTGATGGATGACACATATCCATGCTTTATATATACAAGACCTGGTCCTCTCTCTTCACTGATTATTAAACGTATGTTTTCTCCATCAAAAGCGTACATAACAATAAAGTGAGAAAGGGAGAGAAATTAGTTGTTCCAAATTGTAGAATAAAGGTCAGCATGAGAGAACTACAATTGATCAAGGTACACATTTCTTTCGTTAAAGTATGTGAAAATTATAGAGTTCTTAAGTTTTTGGGCAGTATAGTTATTTATGTATAATAGTTTGCACATAAATTATTAAAGAATTTCTTACATGGCCTAGCTGTGAAATTTTAGCGCTTGAGTTGTAAAGCTTTTAGAGTATAGCTTTTGCAAAAAGTGCTGTTGAACAAAAGCCGTTGATTGTTTGGCCTGTGTTAGACAACGTAGAGCTTTTAAAATTTTTGAGGATAATACCAGACTTTAAAAATATGAAGGGTTAAATTTGAGAAAAAAGAAAAGAAAAACAACTTCCTGCATTATGTAAAACAGTTTCGCAAAAGCCTTTTTTGAAAAACTCTAATTTGGAGCTTCTCAGTTTTTAACTTTTTTCAACTTCAGCTTTTACCTAAAAACACTTTTAAAAATGAGTCAAATAAGTTATTTTAGCTTCTAAACTCACAGGAAGCGCTTTTGAGTGTTTAAAAGTTAGGCTAAACAAAGCCTAAATGTGAATGGCAAAATCATAAAATTAGTTAAATAAATTATATTTTTGCCATAATATTAAACTTATTTACAAATCTAATTGATTAATTTTACGATTTTACCCTTAACAATTAGTTTATTTTTACCAAAAAAATTGACGGAATGGCTAAAATAAAACTCAGTTGATAATTGAATATCCAAAATAGGACCAGAAATAGTTAGATAGCCAAAACATAATTGAAAAGATAGTTTAATGATCATAGAAAGATTTTACCCTTACCAATGAAATGCATAAAATTTCTTTGTTAATTGTCAACTTAGTACCAACCTTGCCCCAAGTTTAAGTTTGAATAAATTCAGTTTTTTTTTTATTTTTTATTTTATTACCAAGTAAGCAAGTGCTCCATAATTTCAATATCCTTACATAGTATTACTTACAAATTAACCTATTTAGAGAGTTGCCACAAAATCGTTGGTTTACAGTAAAGTCTATAGCACAAATTGATCTGAAGTGTGGAACATTGTGAGGTCTATTAAATTTTTGAAGTGTGGTTATTTTCTAATTTGACCATGAGTCACGTTTTCAAAATAAAAAAATCAAAAAATTAAGTGCGCACACACACACACACACGTTATATTATACATACATTATGGGGATAAAATGATATTAATTCAACATTTTGTAGTTGATGAGTACGTTAAATACCCCCTAGCCTTTTCAAAAGTTTGAGCTCTCTGAATCAAGGTTTCAAAGTTCAAACCCTTAATCTCATATGTATTGAACCAAGTTCTTATCCTAAAATTATCTTTAGCGCTTTCATTAATGTTGCATGGGCTTGCAACATTGAAGATACTCTTGCATCTCAAAATGAACATGCTTGGAAAATAGAAATTAAAGCTTGTGCCAAACTATGTTGATTAAAAAGAACAAATTTATTGTATATATTGTTTCCTCTCTATTAAAGGCTTTGAAAAGTATAAAACACTCCTTATTTATTACAAGCTCACGACATAAGTAACATCTAAGAAACACTTTTAGACCTTTATTATTGTTTGAAGTTTCTTCATGTTTTTTATTATATAAATCATATCAATTCTCTTCAAACAGCATCCAACAGTCATCTCTCAATTGTAGGTAAAAGAGGTATCATAGCAGCATTAAGACAAAAACCATGGCAGCTTTTAAGTCATTACTTATGATGGCGTTGTTTCTAGCCAATGCAATTTTCGTGACCTCCTCTTTGATTACTGCCAAGAACAAAAAATGTGCCAGGAAGTTGTCATTTGCATATGGGGCTGAGATATTGGACAATGTATTTGAGAAGAAAGCAGTTAGTAACCATTGTTGTAATCAGCTTGTGAAAATGGGATTTAACTACTATAAGAAAGTGGTTACAATACTGATAGTAGCACCTCGAGTTAAAGGAGAAGCAGAGAATATTTTGTTCAATATTATGAACACATGGGATACGTACATATTACAACATTATTATTTCCTTCCCCCAAGTCTCTCTCAAAGTTCCTCTCCATAAAATATATTCATTTACATATTAGTTTAGATATCTTTGACTTAATTGACAAAGTGGTCTTTTATTTTCAAAAGTAATACATTTCAATTTTTTATTTTTTGTCCGAGTGACACCGTTAGTTCTTTTTAGTAATTTTGTTAAAAAATTGACAGAAAACGCACGTGATTAGCATGTTTCTCTTATTTATCCAAAATTGCACATGATTAGCACACGCATTTTTCATCAATTTTTTAACGAAATCACTACAAAGGACTAACGGCGTCACTCGAACAAAAGATAAGGGACTAAACTGTATCACTTTTAAAGATAAGAGACCACTTGTCAATCAGGTCAAAGATACAAGACCAAATTGGATATTAACCCAATAATATATTTTCAGGTTAATAGATTTCCATACCTAAGGCGATCTCTTTCTCTTGTGCGTGTATATTTTTGAAATAACTCTAGAATACTGTGGTACCTTTTTTGTTTTTGTAACGCCTCGGGGAAAAAAATAAATAAATAAAAGAAAAGTAGTGGGACCCTATTTTAATAAGTAAAATTAATGTGGTGGAAAAGAAAATATAAAGAAAGAAAAGGGGTTCAACCTAAAGTAAATTTCCTAGTAGGGATAGGACTTTAACTGAGTATAGAAAACCTAAAGTTTTGAACGTGTCTAATATACTTAGAATTATTTTCAGCAGTCGACGCTCAGGAAACAGGGAAGAATCCACGTGAGAACTCTCAGGCTAGTGCGTGAAGTCAATTTTTATCGCTAGGCAATAGGTGGAGAGAAAGGTCTTGGAAATCTTGGAACTTAGTTAGGATTTGCTTAAAAGGTAAGTTGGCTGATTTTTGTTCTCAAATTTTTGCCTTATGATTTGTTTTGTTTTGTCCATAACTTCTGAAATCATTGAACTATGTGTTTCTGAAGAACATGTCATGTGTGTTCGGAGATTCTTGAGAGTATTTTCATATTAAAATGTGGAATCAATATGCCAAAAACTTTTGTCACAATCTAGTACATGAATGCTTGCATGAATAGAGCTTTAAAATAAATAAATAAAAGGGTACAAATGTCGAACAAAAAAAAAAAAGATGCCATGGTGAACAGTGATGTCACTGTTTAGACATTGCTGGGTAGGAGACTTAGGTTTATTTTAAAAGAAAAGTTGAATGAGGAAACGAAACAGTGAAGCCACTGTTTGTGAACAGTGACGTCACTGTTCACTTGGTTTTTGAAAATAAAAAAGAATTTTAAGAATTGTGGCAAGTATTTTAGGGCTTAGTGTGTGGTGTTGATTATAATTCTTCTTATACTTCCTCTAGGGAGTTGGAATGAACTAATTTTAATGTTATCAATGTAGACTTGTTTTTTTAAAAAAAATAATTAAAGGATATAGGAATGAAAAGAAATTAAACTCAAATGCTAAACTAAGCTTAGTACGTTTTTTTTTTTAAATGGCCCAAAAGAAAAATATAATAGTTTGACACTTAGAGTGTTTGTCAGGCAAGATATGACTACTGAACCTCTGAATGAACCTTAGGTGATTACAATTTTGAAAAGACTATGAAATCTTGACCCTTTGTTGGCTGGGGATAAGTGCCAATACTTATGACTCTATGACGGAGGATAAATGCCAACACTTATAACACTATGGCGGAGGATAAATGCCAACACTTATGACTCTATGGTGGATGATAAATGCCAATACTTATGACTCTATGGCGGAGGATAAATGTCAATACTTATGACTCTATGGCGGAGGATAAATGCTAACAAAGCCTACTTGGACTTTTGTATTAGAAGAATTGTTGGACCATGATTACGGCACCATGAAATCCTAGCATATGAATTTTGATTTGGCATGAATTCTCTGGTTCCGATTCCTTGACATTTGTAAACTGTGGTAATTTGACACTGCATGCTTACCCGAATCCTTTGAGGGACCCAAAACATTTTCTTAAGGATCGCCTCTTACTGAGATATTCTTCTATCTCATTCTCTCTTATGAACATTGCTTGCAGAAGGTGAGGAATAGGTGTTGAACTTGACTTGGCCAGGATAAAGGCCCTTTGGACTGGATTTGAATAAAGCGCTTATGCTACGTAGTAATGAACAATTTACTTTATATTTGTTCCCTAGTTTAGACTCATAAAGTTGATAGAAAATTGATTAAGACTTGTAATAGTCTTGTACTTGGGTGAACGATTTCATTTCTTCATTAGCTTGGAGGTTTAATGATGTTGTGTGGCTATTGGTTATGAATGCTCTAATTTTTTTTATACCTATTAAATGTTATATTATGGGTTTGGATGCATCCGAATAGTGCCTTGCGTATTTGAAAATGTCATTCATTCTTATTGCGTGGCATGTTACGTCTTAGGGTTTTCCTTGGTAAACTCAAGGCGTGACAGGTTTGGTATTAGAGCCAGGTTTGATGTATACATAGACTCCGTAGGGGAAGTCTTATGTTATCTTCTAAGTTTTCACGAGTTTGTGATATTGACTATTAAGTGTGGTTGTATTTTAGGAAATCGATGGCCCCCAGGAAGAAAAGTGTCGCGAGTAGCAGTAATGCATTAGCTTCGGAATTTGATGATGAGCATATACCTATTGATGAGTTTGCTAAGCAACCTATGATCCCTGAAGAGGTGGAAGATAGTGGAGAGGAATCTGATGGGATTGCTAAGACCATTTATCGACGTTTGGCAAATAAGGTGCGTCGTGAGCCCGGGGTAGAATTAGATGAGCAAACGACACTAGGGAAGTTTATGAACATGCATCCATTGCTCTTTGAAGGAAACAAATATCCTCAAGAGTCTAGCAAGTGGTTGACCACCATGGAGGGGTTGTTTCGGACCTTGAGACTAAATGAAGATAGAAAAGTGTGTTTTGGTACCCACATGTTACAAGATATAGCTCTAGACTGGTGGAATATGAAACTTGAAGAGATGGATAGGGAACCATCCAGCTGGGCAGAGTTTCAAAAGATGTTTGAGGCTGAGTTCTACCCGCGTTCATACCGTGACGAAAAGGTAACCGAGTTTATGAACCTAAGACAAGGGGATATGACCGTGGCAGAGTATTCAAGAAAATTTACCGAGCTGGCTCGCTTTGCCCCATATACGGTTCCTGATGACTACGAGAAAGCTAAAAAGTTTGAGCGGGGGTTAAGGGCTGGAATCCATTTACATGTTGTGTCTCGCTTGCATAATACCGTGAGAGAGGTAGTTGGGGTAGCTACTATGGTGGAGAGAGAACTGAAGTTGATGCAGAGAGGTACTACTAACACCAACAAGAGAAATGATGGGAATAGTTTCAATCAGAAAAGGGATGAATCATCTAAGAGACCATATTCAGCTGTAAGGGAAGCACAAGTAGAGACTAAGTGTACTAGGTATGGGGGTTCTCATGCATTAGAGCAATGTCGTTGGACCACTGGGTCGTGTTTCCGTTGTAGGGAGAAGGGCCACAGGATCAAAGAATGCCCCATGATGGTGGAGGATGCCAAGAATAATGGGCCAGGGGTTGATGGAAATAAACCACAAAATCGCACTCGTCTTTATGCACTTACCAACGGTGATGCTCAGGCATCCAAAGATGTGGTATCAGGTATTGTTTATGTTATGTCAGCTTATGCTCATGTTCTCATAGATTCTGGCTCAAATTACTCTTTTGTGACCCCATCTTTTGCCTCCTTATTTAAAATTATGCCTGTTTTGCTTGAACCTGAATTGTGCATTAAGACTCCAGTGGGGAAATCTGTTGTTGCTAATATAGTGTACAGGGGGTTCCTAGTTTTAGTTGGGAACCATGAATTGCTTGCTAATTTGATTGAATTAGAAATGAAGGATTTCGATGTTATCCTTGGGATGGACTGGTTGGCCTCGTATCATGGCCACATCGACTGCTTCCAAAAAAAAGTGACTTTTTGTATGCCTGACAAAGCTAAATTTGAACTAATTGGGAGAAGTCAGCAAGCACCTAGGTTTGTGTCTGCATTAAAAGCTCAGAAAATGTTAGCTAAAGGGGGTATCGCGTATCTGTCATGCATTGTGACTTCATCAACTGATGAGCCCAAGTTAGAAGACATCATGGTAACATGTGAGTTTCCTGATGTATTTCCTGAAGACATTACAGGCCTTCCTCTAAATAGAGAAATAGAATTCGAAATTAACTTGGTCCCTGGAATTGGACCTATTTCTAAGGCTCCATACCGAATGGCACCGGCAGAGCTTAAGAAGTTGAAGGTACAGTTAGAAGAATTATTGGAAAAGGGGCAAATTCGCCCTAGTATGTCGCCTTGGGGCACTCCCGTGCTCTTTGTGAAGAAAAATGATGGGAGTATGCAGTTGTGCATTGATTACCGTGAACTGAACAAGGTAACCATCAAGAATAGATATCCACTTCCAAGAATAGATGACTTATTTGATCAATTGCAAGGGTCTAAAGTATTCTCGAAGATTGACTTGAGGTCAGGTTATCACCAATTGAAGATCAAAGCTGAAGATATACCTAAGACGGCATTTAGAACAAGGTATGGCCACTATGAATTCATTGTGATGCCATTTGGGTTGACTAACGCTCCAGCAGCATTCATGGACTTAATGAATCAAGTCTGCAAGCCATTCTTGGATTAGTTTGTGGTTGTGTTTATTGATGATATCCTTGTGTTTTCCAATAGTCACGAGGAGCATGAAACCCACTTGAGGACTATGTTGCAAGTTTTGAGGGAAAATGAGCTATATGCAAAGTTAAAAAAATGTGAATTTTGGTTGGCAGAAGTAGCCTTCTTAAGGCATATGATTTTGGTTGGCAGCCCCCGTGCTTACCCTCCCTAATGGTACAGAAGGGTTTGTTGTGTGCAGTGATGCATCTCGTAGTGGACTTGGTTGTGTTTTGATGCAGCACGATAAGGTCATCGCATATGCCTCAAGACAATTGAAAAGTTATGAACAGAATTATCCAACACACGACTTAGAATTGGCAGCAGTTGTTTTTGCTTTGAAAATATGGAGACATTATTTTTATGGGATGACTTGCGAGATTTTTACTGATCATCAAAGTCTGCGGTATCTCTTTACGCATAAGGAATTAAACTTAAGGCAACGCAGGTGGTTAGAGCTCATAAAAGATTATGATTTGAGGATACAATATCAGCCCGGTAAGGCCAATAAAGTGGCTGATGCACTCAGTAGAAGATCTCATGGTAGCATGGCCGCATTGATTACTTCACAAGAGAAGCTAATTAGAGAATTTGAGAAATTAAGAATTGAGGTATCTCGTAAGTCTAAAGGGTCGGTCTTGGCTCGTATTATTTTGGAACCCACATTGTTGGAAAGAATAAAAGCTGCTCAAAAACAAGACCCATACTTATAGAATGTTCTAAGTGAGCTAGAAGGCGAACAAGATTTCTACCTTCAAGTTCACGATGATGACACCTTGAGGTTTAGAGGAATAATATGCATCCCTGAAGACCCAGCAATTAAGAGGGAGATTCTTGATGAAGCCCATGGGTCGCGATTTTCTATTCACCCTGGAGGAACCAAGATGTACCGCGACTTGAGAGATCACTTTTGGTGGAGGAATATGAAGAGAAAAATTGGGGAATATGTATCTAAGTGTTTGACTTGTCAAAGGATCAAAGCTGAGCATCAAAAGCCTTTTGGACCATTAGAACCACTGGATATCCCCGAATGGAAATGGGAATGTATTTCTATGGACTTTGTGGTGGGGTTGCCCAAAACTCGGGATAAGAATGATGCTATTTGGGTAATCGTTGATAGGTTGACAAAATCAGCACACTTTCTACTGTATCAGTCGGGAACAACAACAGGAAGCCTAACTGACTTGTACATTGCACAGATAGTGAGACTTCATGGGGTACCGAAGGAAATTGTCTCTGATCGGGACACGAGGTTTACCTCTCATTTTTGGAAGAGTTTTTAGAAAGCTTTGGGGACGGAATTAATGATGAGTTTGGCTTATCACCCTCAAACCAATGGGCAGAGTGAAATGACTATCAAATTCTGGAAGACATGTTGCGAGCATGTGTATTTGATTTTGGAAATTGTTGGGATAAGTACATTACCCTTGTGGAGTTTGCTTACAATAATAGCTACCAAGCAAACATCAGAATGTCTCCCTTTGAAGCACTTTATGGGAGAAAGTGTCGTACCCCTTTATATTGGGACCTTGGCAAGAAGAAACTATTGGGACCACAATTGATTGAGGAGACAGAAGAAAAGGTCACAATGATTAGAGAAAGGATCAAGACAGCCCAAGATCGCCAAAAAAGTTAGGCTGATATTAAGAGGAAAAAATTAGAATTCGAGATAGGAGACCATGTATTTATAAGGGTATCCCTAATAAAATGGGTCGTGAGATTTGGAAGTCGTGGTAAGTTAAGCCCACGAAATATTAGACCTTTTGAGGTGTTGGAAAGGATTCGAGATGTTGTGTATCGACTGGCCTTGCCACCCTCTCTCGCTAGCATTCACAATGTCTTCCATGTTTCCCAATTGAGAAAGTACTTGGCAGATTCGAGCCATGTGTTACGGCATGAGGAGGTGCATGTGAGAAAAGATTTAACCTATGATGAAGAACCCCTTAAAATTATGGATCGTAAGGAGCAAACTCTTAGAAGAAGGGTTATTCCCTATGTTAAAATTCAATGGAAAGGTCGATCAGAAAGGGAGGCAACATGGGCATTGAAGACTGACGCTCGCATGAAGTATCCGCACCTATTTCTAGCTCAAGGTATGTAGTTTCGAGGATGAAACTTGGTTTAAGGGGGGGAGGATGTAACGCCTCGGGGAAAAAAATAAAAAAATAAAAGAAAAGTAGTGGGACCCTATTGTAATAAGTAAAATTAATGTGGCGGAAAAGAAAATATAAAGAAAGAAAAGGGGTTCAACCTAAAGTAAATTTCCTAGTAGGGATAGCATTTTAACTAAGTATAGAAAACCTAAAGTTTGAACGTGTCTAATATACTTAGAATTATTTTCAGCAGTCGACGCTCAGGAAACAGGGAAGAACCCACATGAGAACTCTCAGGCTAGTGCGTGAAGTCAATTTTAATCACTAGGCAATAGGTAGAGAGAAATGTCTTGGAAACCTTGGAACTTAGTTAGGATTTGCTTAAGAGGTAAGTTGGCTGATTTTTGTTCTCGAATTTTTGCCTTATGATTTGTTTTGTTTTGTCTATAACTTCTGAAATCAATGAACTATGTGTTTCTGAAGAACATGTCATGTGTGTTCGGAGATTCTTGAGAGTATTTTCATATTAAAATGTGGAATCAATATGCCGGAAACTTTTGTCACAATCTAGTACATGAATGCTTGCATGAATAGAGCTTTAAAATAAATAAATAAAAGGGTACATATGTCGAAGGAAAAAAAAAAAAAAGATGCCATGGTGAACAGTGACATTACTGTTTAGGAACAGTGACGTCACTGTTCACATTGCTGGGTAGGAGACTTAGGTTTATTTTAAAAGAAAAGTTGAATGAGGAAACGAAACAGTGAAGCCACTGTTTGTGAACAGTGACGTTACTGTTTGTGAACAGTTACCCAGCAGACTTAGGTTTATTTTAAAAGAAAAGTTGAATGAGGAAACGAAACAGTGAAGACTCTGTTTGTGAACAGTGACGTTACTGTTTGTGAACAGTGACGTCACTGTTCACTTGGTTTGTGAAAATAATAAAAAAAAAAAGAATTTTAAGAATTGTGGCAAGTATTTTAGGGCTTAGTGTGTGGTGTTGATTATAATTCTTCTTATACTTCCTCTAGGGAGTTGGAATGAACTAATTATAATGTTATCAATGTAGACTTGTTTTTTTTAAAAAAATAATTAAAGGATATAGGAGTGAAAATAAATTAAACTCAAATGCTAAACTAAGCTTAGTACTTTTTTTTTAAAATGGCCCAAAAGAAAAATATAATAGTTTGGCACTTAGAGTGTTTGTCAGGCAAGATATGACTACTGAACCTCTGAATGGACCTTAGGTGATTACGATTTTGAAAAGACTATGAAATCTTGACCCTTTGTTGGCTGGGGATAAGTGCCAATACTTATGACTCTATGGCGGAGGATAAATGTCAACACTTATGACTCTATAGCGGAGGATAAATGCCAACACTTATTACTCTATGGCGGATGATAAATGCCAATACTTATGACTCTATGACGGAGGATAAATGTCAATACTTATGACTCTATGGCGGAGGATAAATGCCAACAAAGCCTACTTGGACTTTTGTATTAGAAGAATTGTTGGACCATGATTACGGCACCATGAAATCCTAGCATATGAATTTTGATTTGGCATGAATTCTCTGGTTCCGATTCCTTGACGTTTGTAACCTATGGTAATTTGACACTGCATGCTTAGCCGAATCCTTTTAGGGACCCAAAATATTTTCTTAAGGATCGTCTCTTATTGAGATATTCTTCTATCTCATTCTCTCTTATGAACATTGCTTGCAAAAGGTGAAGAATAGGTGTTGAACTTGACTTGGTCGGGATAAAGACCCCTTGGACTGGATTTGAATAAAGCGCTTCTGCTACGTAGTGATGAACAATTTACTTTATATTTGTTCCCTAGTTTATACTCATAAAGTTGATAGAAAATTGATTAAGACTTGTAATAGTCTCGTACTTGGGTGAACGGTTTCATTTCTTCATTAGCTTAGAGGTTTAATGATGTTGTGTGGCTATTGGTTATGAATGCTCTAAATTTTTTTTTATACTTATTAAATGTTATATTATGGGTTTGGATGCATCCGGATAGTGCCTTGCGTATTTAGGAAGGTCATTCCTTCTTATTAAGCTTGTAATCAAGAATTAACAAATTCCTTTAAAATTTTCGGACTCGACAAACGGACAGAATCTCCTCTGTACCATGAAGTAACCAGTTACCTGTATTATCTGAAGATATAGCCACAACCTAAGATACAAGCATTGACAGTCAGATACAATGAATATTAAACAAGTTCCTAAGGTCATCAAACTATTTCTACTAAACAAAATTAGATATTCATGCATGTCTTTCCATTTGCTATTGAAATACTATGTCTATAATTTTGATTATCATACAACTCTAATATTCTTTACTAAACTTTCTCATATATTAAATCGTTCGACCAACTTTAACTTAGTTTCTAACAATCATGTGAGATTATAGAAATTTTTTTCCATTCAACACACTAACCTAAGTTCAATCATGTACTTGGCATCACTACATTTCATATAATTAGGGTTGTAATCAACAATTTAACAAATTTGTGAGCGAAATCGAGTTTTCATCGTCAGTGTGGATAAAACATTTGTATAAACTCTATGTATATCAATCATCAACGTTCTAAAGTTTAAAGAAACTAGCTTACCACTGTCTATTCAGCCCGTGCGTCTGTGTATGGTCCATCACCACCCTTCCGATGAGCTTTGTTGAAAACATCAACAAAAGTCACTTCACTGCAGCAAAAATAGGAATTTAATATTAGAAACAATATTGTAAGACTAAAATTTTGCCCAACTTAGTTAACTTTACTTACTTCTAAAATACTTAACTTATCCTACTCTCATGTTAATACACAGTCATGTTAATTTGCTTCTTAACTTTAGCTTATTAATTTAGTCAAGTTTACGTACTTCTCATTAAACGTTTTGCATGACAAAATTATTAGCTTACTTAATTTACTTTATTAACGTAACTTGCTTCTTGTCAACATGCTAACTTAACTAACCTAATTTTGAAGATGTTTTCTTACTAACCTTATTTTTCTTACTTCTTAATATTATATAATAATACATCATATATAACTTACTTAATTCTTTGTTTTGTTAATGCATCTATGAAGAGCAACACACCCCTTCATCCAACACACCCCTTCATCCAACACACCCCTTCATCTACTTACACAAACATCTATCTTCACAATAACACAACGGCTCAATTTACACAATTTATTAAACATGAATATAACAAAAAACACCACAATATCATACATTTTATGAAACAAAATTATAAGGCCAAAAAAATATATTGTTCAACATATTACTATATCAATAAAAACACTAACCTTAGCCTATGGAATGTTTAAGCGTTGCAAGCTATAATGGATGCCTCAAACCTAACAAAGAAAAGCAAACATATCAAATTTACTATTAATTCTTTAAAAAAAGAATATTAAAATAAAATTATTTAATAACCTAAATATGAAAAACCCAAAATAAAATTTTGGATTTTTAAATATGTTTTTTTTTTAATTCTGAAAATTGACAAGAAATAATTATATATGAATTTTATTTATAAATTCATCAATTTAAAAATCCAAAAATTAAAAAAAAAATGGAAAAAAACTCAAAGCTAGAACATAAATACAAAAAATAAAACATTACATATTACAAAGAATAATTAAATAAATAAATGCATATATATACATATATATATATATATATATATATATATATATATATATATATATATATATAAATGCTTATAAATACATTAAAACATGTATAAAATGTAAAAGTACATAATGTATGTACATTAATAGATATATATACATACATATAGATATAGCATATATATAAATATATGTATACATCTTAAAAAGAAAAAAAAAGAATCAAAACCAGAATATTGCCACTTAAATCGAATGAGTCATTGCGCGCGCGCGCTCGAGGGGGAGAGGGTTACGGGGTAGGGGGTAGAGGAGGGGGAGAGGGGGGTGTTGCTATCATTGAAATGAGAAATGGGGCAGGGGGTGTTTTTTTTTGGGTAATTTTGAGATTCAAATCGAGGGCAACAGGTGCTGCCCTCGATTTGATTCTAATTTCGGCAGTGGGCCCTCATCGAAATAAGTAATTAAAAAAAATTCAAATTTTTTTTTTTGTATGTTAACTCTGGGCAGCAGCCCAGCGTGATACTGGGCCACCGCCCAGAAACCAATGGGGAGGCCCATTGGCGCAACCAATGGGCCTCGACCATTGGATTTAATTTGGGAGATGAACCAGGAGGTCCGTTCCTTTTTCTTTTCTTTTTTTATTTTGTTTTTTTAAGGCTTAGTGTTTGATTCTCTTAATTCATTTGTTTTAAGTTTTTTTCATCATAATTATTGTATTAATTAAAAATAAATTTGTTTCGTTTGTATAATACTTCAATTTTTTGTTTATTATCTTACCTTTTATTTTTCTATATTAATTTGTTTTTACATTTTTGCAACATAATTTGTATGTTTAACATGCTATTACTTTGTTTTTTTCATTGTATTTATTTGTTTTCAATGCAACTTTTTTAATTCTTTAATTAATGAATATATTAATAAATTCATCACAAATAGAACTATTAATTAGATATTATAACATAAACACAAAATTAATTAGATATTATTTTTTTTTACCTTTTTTTGTTTATTAGCTCTAAAATTTTTTCTTGTTTAATTATTTTTTATTTTCATATTTTCTTGAAAATAATTATATTAATAACGAAAATAAATAATTTGGTTTTTTTAACATTTTTTGGTTATTATCTTAAAATTTTGAATTCGTTTAATTAATATGTATTTTCATATTTTCTTGAAAAAAATTATATTAATTAGCTATTAGTTTTTTTTTTTCCACTTTTCTCTTTTTGTTTAATTTTTTATTTTTTTTCCACTTTTTTTTTTAATTTCATATAATTTATTTATTTTTAACGAAGATTAACTTCAGTTTCATTTTGGAGACGACCCATTTTGATTGTTGACAATTTTTTTTCTTATCAATTTTTTTTTGTTATAACACATTGTAATTTTACATATTAAAAAAGGAATTTAATAATGTATGATTATTTTGTTTTTTTTTTTTGACCTTTTATGAAATTACAAAATATTGAACTACTAGTTATCTTTTTTTTTATTAAAACTTAAAAGCTTATAGAAAAAATATTAATAAAACACACATTAATAAATAATTAATTTAAATCTTATATTAATTATATTATTATTACTTCTCAATTTACATAGAATATTAATAAATCGATTATCTTATTGAATTAGTTATCAAGTAGGATGATATATACAATGTGAAAGTTATTAGAGTTTAAAATATTTTAATAATCCGTATATTTTAAGTAATTAATTATATAAACACATTAGTTTAAATAGATATTAAAATATTAAAAGTATTGAAATAAAAAATTATTTTTTAAGTAATGTAGTTTTTAAAAAATAGTTTTATCAATCGAGTGAAGATACCACGCATGTCACCAATTATTTGACCAATCCAATAAGAATGGGACACAGTCACGTGGCCACTAACCACAGGGCAGAATATAATGAAATACGATGGCCCTGTTTTGGAATAGACATAGCGAAATACCTGTTTTGCATGCATTGCGTTCGCGTTCACGCCACGTGGCAGAAAATAGGCGTACCATGATAGGGCCCCGGTTTTGAAACGAGATGGAGAAATCGACTTTTAAATCTCGAAACTAGTGTGCATGCATGTCCCTAATTATTTTACCCATCGAAGACCAATGGTAGACAGTCACGTGTCCGCGAACCATTAGATGATAGCTTAACCCTTGTAAAAAATGAAAAGTTACTTTCATATGCTCACCAAGCTATCAATCTTTGCATTCAATGACTTTCATCCTATAAATAGCACTTGGCAATGCATTTTCTCATAGCATCTCAAATTTGTAATTGTGGTCTTCATTTAAAAAGTTTGAAGGATGAGTAAGGATCAACAACACCAAAAAGATTTTGTTCGAGTGACTATTAAAGAGGAGGTGGATATAATGAAGGAGTATCCAAATTACTCCAAGTTTGTTAAACCCGCCCTTGATCTAAATGCTCCGCCAAAATACGACGGATACATTTCGAATTCCTAAGTAAGCCAGCTCGTTCAAGACCAAATGATGTGGATCCAGTACCCAAACTTTTTCTCCTAATATCTCTATCTTTTTATTATCTTGGAAGTATCGGCATTAGTAATCTTTAATTATGTTAGGTATTAAGTCACTGTGTTGCTGTATTAAAAAATGATGCTATGTAATCTTTTATTAATTATCAATGCCAAATTATTTTTATGCTTGTATTGCATTAACTATTATAATAAGCAGCTTTATTTATAATTCTGCTTTGTTTTTTACAAAGAAGTAATTGTTTATATTTTGCAGTACGTTAAATATGAATATTGTATATTATTAATTTTTCACCTACAAAACAAGTTGTCCCATAAATTGTTTAAAGGATGTAAACATGTTTTTATTTATAGTAAAAGGAATATTTTGTTTTGTAATTTCCGAAAAATAAAGTATTTACAATCAAAGCTGAAATGTGGACGCTTTAGTCGAGTTATGTACACGCCAATCCAGGACATTTTAATAAGGAAAAATATAGTCAATACCTATATATATAAGTATTTAAAACAAATAATTCATATTATTTAATATAAATTTAATGCTTTTAAAACACTCATAAATTGTTATATGAAATAATCGTAATTGTTAAACGCACACTTACAACTAACTGGGCGAGAGAAGGGCATGTCTCTCGCTGAAGTCCTATCACTTTTTGTTTCGGTGACGGAACGTCACCTCTCTCGCCGATTCGGCGAGGGCAAGAGAGAGCCCTCACCGATTCAAGGACCGGCCCTCGCCGGATCGGCGAGGGACAGGACCGACCCTCGTCGATTCGGCGAGGGACAGGATCGGCCCTCGTCGATTCAGCGAGGGCTTGCATCTCTCCCCAAAAAGTGAGGGCACAACGACGCCCCGTCGCTAATACCATTTTTTCTTATAGTGTATGTGACACCCCGAACCCAGCACTTCATTAATTGCATTCATTAAATGGTTAACTTAGATGTAATTTAGCTAATTACTTCATTTTTTTTTCATATTTCCATAAATTCAACTGTTTCTGTTCATGCATTTTATATTTTTATAAAATACTACATATTTTTAAGGGACTATAGCCCCTGACCGTGCATGCATTGCATAACAAGATCAAAGGGAAAAAATTCATGAAATGTTTGATGAATAGTACTAATGGGATTTTTTCAAGTTTTTCAAATTTTTGGCATTTTGTTTTGTTGAAATTTAATCACCCAAGTGACCCATTTACCCTTACTAAAATACCTTAATTGCTTGACCTACCCTTTGACCATCTCATGAGAATATTATAAGCCAAGAAACAAAAAAAAAATGGGTCAAAAAAATAGCCAAAAAAGAGTTACGGGAATAGTAACTTCTCAAAAAAAAAATTACTCCTTACTTCAGTCTTGCTTCCATTGCTTCCCAAATTGGTTGTGCTTCATCCTTAGGACCTTAAGACCATTCTTTAATCTTCAAAAAAGGTGAGGGTGCATTCTATTTTTGTATTAAATTCAATTAAAGTTTGTATTATTATTTTTGTGATCTAATATTGTAGTGGTTTAATTCTTGTTCCGTTACTTCTTATATGCTCTAATGACTTCATAGAATATGTTTGATAGTTTAAAATTCTTGTTAAATGCTTGAAAATGAAAATGGCACTTGGGGAAGATGATGAATAGTGCTAAACTAGGGTTTCCGAAAAAAGTTTCAATTTAATTCGATTTGAAGCTTCTAGTAGTTGCTAATTAGGTCCATAAGCGTGGGAAAAATGTTAATTGCACTTGCTATGTTCAAAATTTGAGAAATTTGATCAAAATAGGCTACTTTAATAAGGGGTTTCGGGTTTAACTTGAATCCGAGCACGTTTCGAGGTTATGGCTAGTCTTTATTAAGTATTGAAACCTTAGAAGTGCTTTCGTTTTTCTTGTTTGGGTTCTGAAATTGGTACTTGTAGTGTAAACCCACAAAGAGGTATTTTTGGTGTTTTCGTGTACTTGTGCTCTAGGTTATGATTTGGAGGTTCTAAATGAGGTATTTAGGTATCCTTAGATTGGTAGGATGGTTAGCTAGCTTAACTTGATCATTGAATTCCGATAGGAAGCTAAATAGCCTAGTTGAACAAAGGGGAAATGAATGAATTAATTGCTTTAGTACTTGTATTGCTTTGTAGTTGATCCTAGAGTGTCTAAATGCTATTCTAAGGTATGTGTGAGCTTTTGGTTAAGTTTTGTGAAAAGTATAATATTGACACCTTTGTGTTCGCATAGTTAATTTCATGATAATTGCCTTATAATTGAGTAATTAAATGTTTATATGCCTTTGTGTAGTGTACATATTATAGTAGTGAAGTCTCGTGAATTAAGTTGCTTGGTTTACATGACTTTGGTTAAGTATGAATTTAGAGTGGACTAAAGGAACTAGTAATGAACCATGATAATAATTGTTGTTAGTTGATTCTTGATTGATTGGATAAATGTTTAAATGTACTTATGTAACAAGTTCATCTATTCGGAGAAGTTGTGAGTTAAGTTATATCGATACTAGTTAAAGATTGAGTAAACATATTTATATAACTTATTAATTGCATTATATGTGTAAAGATACGCTTATATAACTTATTGGTTAGATGTTATATAGTGTTTCTACTTATATGAATGGCTATGTATATGTTTTTTTTTTTGCTATTGTCTTTGTCTGATACTTGGAAATTAAAGAATGTTGCATATGTTATCACTTGAGTTTATGTATTGTTCAAATATTTATTAGAATGATTGTTAAACCATGAAATATATTGTTAGTTATGTGAATTAAAGGGAATCAAATAGAGTTGGATAAATTAATGGCTTTATGAACTAGCTTTAGTTGAGAATAAGAAATCACTTCTTATGCATATAGTTGATTGTATTAGGTAGTGATAATTGAAGGGAAATGATGCTTTTGGAGAATATTGAGGGAATCTTGGCTTAATTCGCACAGGTTTGGCTTCCTAAAAGGTGAGGGATCATTTCTATGTGCATTCTATGTGTCTTATCTTGTTATATGTTAAATATTCGATACTAAGTGATTTAAGTGTTTTAGTTGGATTAGTTTAGCAATTATAGACTAATGAATGTATCATATTTCATCGTATGGCGTGATTGATGATGTGTGTGCTCGAGGACAACCTCTTTTGTTGTCCTCCTTGTTTGTATATCGGCTTATTTTGTTATATTGTTATTATTATTACTTCCTGTGTTATCGAGTCAATGGTTGCGCAACCTTATCATCGGGGCGGATGCGATGGGCCTCTCTGGGCGGTAGCGGGCTTGCCAGGGTTGGTTGCTCTAGCTCCGTACCCTATTCCCTCACTTGCCTAGTCCTGTGATTGCCAGGGGGTGTTGGGTCGTAGGATTGGGTACATCCGGAGTACCCTTTGGTGTTTGGGATGCCGGCATATCGTGTTCGAGTCGTGGTTCGTGGATCGAGAATCGAAGACTTGGAGTGATAAAAGTTATCGATCGTATCCTTTTTAAAGTGTGGTATTAGAATTGTTAACCATTGTTTATTTATTGTATTAAATGTGTTAAGTTGCTGCATTGCACGAACCCCCGGTATATTGTTCACATTTTCCCTTCCTCGCTGAGTATACATGTTATATACTCACCCTCGTTTCTAACACCTTTCAGGTTTAGTGCTATCAGAGGTAAAAAATAAGGCTTGAGAGTTTCGTGATTGATTATGCTGGCTTACGTGGATTGTCATTGAATACAGTTTTGTAATTGTAAAGTTAAAATTAGAAGGTATTGATAGTTGCGAATGACTTGTAATGTTGTAATAACTTGTAATCTTTACTTTATTGTCTAGTAGCTGCATGTTTGCATGTTTTGATTGGTTGACGGACTTAAATTATAAGAAAGAAAACTAGTTAATGTTAGAGTGGTATGATAAGTGAGATTATAATCATGAACCTTTAACAGTTAATGAATGCATGCTTGTATGTTTGATGTTTAAGTTAGTCTAAGGCTCGGATGGCTTTGAGACGGGGTATGGTTGGAGTTGGAGTTGTATGAGAATGATGTGGGTTATATTTGTGGCTTTATTTATTGTTTACAAGTATCCAGTTAGTCCTATAAACAGGGAAAACTCCGTCCGTTTTTCCTAAATTTTGTGACCGGGTTTGGTATTGGAATGAGTATAGATTGTTTAATAGAACTTCTGGTTTCGTGAGGGGGCCGGGCTGTTACAGTGTATGAATGGCAACTACAATTACATTACAAAAAAGATTTTATTTCAATTTTCAACCATTTGAGTTGAACTTAGCTCCTTTGACCAAAAAAGGGAAAATAATCTAGATAGTCCTTTTTGTTTTCATTTTTTCCAATTTAGTCCCCATTAATGTTTAAAGTGACCAAAATGGTCTTTAATGTTTTAAACAAAGGTCCAAAATAGTCCTTGTACTTAAAACTCGATTAGTTTTGACCAAAAAATATAAAAAGACCAAATTACCCTTACCTGTTTTACTAAATTACCATCGTACCCCTACTCAGATGTAATTTGCCCCTAGCCTTTTTTATTTTTATTTTTATGAATTCGACCTTTTGATATATATCATATGATATATATTTTTTTGGGTCAAAAATATTATCACATTAATTAGGGACTAAAGTAAATTTTTGGTACTAAATTAACATTTATGATTTGGCAATTGGACGGCTCTCTCTAAACTTTCTGTGAACGACGACGGGAAGATGTCTACGCCAGCTCTTTCGTATCAATTATTCTTCTATTTGGACAGATCGCGCAATCCTTTTGATCTCTTAGCTTATAATTGAAATTATATTGTAATACCTTTTTACATTGATCAAGTAATGATCAACCATTGATGTCTTTGTTTAATGATTCAAAGGAAAGTGAACTTAGTACATGTATTGAGGCTTAGTTTGTGTTTTAACTATGTGGACATACTTGGATATAAGTGAGAATTGGGGTAAGTTTTACAAGTTCAAATGAACGTATCAAGTTCAAATGAGTTTTCACCCTAAACACAAAACAAAGGCTCGACTCGCTTTGAGTAATAGAATAATATTTTCATGTTACAAACTCTATTCTTTGATAAGAATTATGAGGTTCTATTTTAAAACCAATTGGTGTTAAGTGGAGTAGCTTACGACTTTATAAGGTAGTCTTAGAGTTTCTGATTTTCTAATATAGGATAAGTATTATATTATAACACTCTCCTTCACGTGTGACCTAATTTGAGAGGAGTCACACATGAAAGATTGAATACACATGGTAGATTAACATATGTGGAAGATTGAAGATCCGTGGAATATGACACACACGAAAAAATGAACACAAGTAGACTTGATTTGAGATCGGTCGCACGCGGATGAATATGACTAGACCAAGGGTCCATGCCAGCTCTGATACCATGTTAAGAATTATGAGTTTCTATCTTAAAACCAATTAGTGTTAAGTGAAGTAAGCCAAAATCTTATAAGATGGGCTTATAATTTCTAATTTTCTGATTAAACCATAAGTGTTATATTCTAACATTTTTCAACATAAATTTTTCACGTATAAAATCTATCTATGTAGTATATTAGACATGAAAACATGGTGCAATAGCCCTGCCTCTTGCCACATCTCTCCTTCTGGAAATGTTGTATCATTGAAAGTCATCGGCAAAATGGTGCAAAAAAGGTAATGTAAAAATATTTATTTTTTTTATGAATTATGTGAAGTGTATATTATTAATTATGTAAAGTGTATTTTTATCTACATTAGAAAGATAAGAAACGATAATTCATCTATACATTCAATATATAACATAGATCAAGGATATAGTAGAATATGTATCTTGATCATCATTCATTATATGTGATTCCATTAGATTTAATTGACAACTGTGAGTCACGCTAGAGAAGTATCTAAACGAGGCCGTCAGGGATTGGGTATAAATTACTTAGGTAGCAATTTGTTGTGGTCTGAGGTTCCAAATTTGAATCTATGCTTTCCCATAATAAA
>CM075773.1:49571916-49704416 GCA_037974665.1 Ehretia macrophylla
TAATGGGTGACAGTAATTAATAGGATGACACTCCAACAGCCGCTTTACATGCCAATGATATTTAAGATATGCACATAGTAACGAGAAATAACGACGAGACTTGGAGCCAAGTTCTGTTTGATAAGAGACCTGAGATACCATGTTAAGAGACCTTTTGTTTTGAAAGTTTAAACTATTAGATGCTACATACTTAATCAGTTTGATGTCTCCAACATTAATACCTACATTTCAACGTAGAGTTTACCAATTGTCAAATTATTCCAACATATCCTAGCTAGTTTAAGATTCTCCATAAAATCACTTTATATTGGAACAAGTATATATAAGAGAGCTTTCCTAAATATCATCTCATTTTTAACACTCATTTATTACCTCTTATTTAGATGCATACTTGGTAAAATAAAAAACTTTTATTTCTCTCTCTCTCTCTTATTTTAGCATGTCAACAAAGTATTCATGTATGTAGTAATAAATAGGTGATTAAAATGAGTGGTATCTAACATTTCTTGAATTTAAATCGTCACTATATGCAATATTGACTCATTTATTTTGCTAATGTTGGGCTTACCATAGGTTCTTTATTGACAAAATTCTCATCCGGGTATTCAAGAACAATGCAAATAGTGGAGTCCGCTATCCTACACAACCAATGCAAATAAAGGCAACAATATGGAATGCAGATTGGGCAACTGATGGTGGCCTGACAAAAATCAACTGGTCTCACGAACCATTCAAGGCTCATTTCCCAAGCTTCAGCATTGATGGATGTCCTGTAAACTCTAGAACCACAAGTTGCAATTCTTATAAGTTGTGGTGGAATAACATGAAATATTGAAGACTAACTCCAAGTCAAAAAAAATTATATCATGACACCATAAGTAAATATATAATCTACGATTACTGCAATGACAAAAAGAGGTACCACACACCTCTAGAATGCCAGTAATGTAAAGAAAGTATCCAGTTAATATTTCAATCCAGATCTTCTCCTTTCAATAGAGAAGTGTCTTAAAATTCCTTTTTTTTTTTGGGGCGACGTGGGAACCCTAATAGTTAAGATGACCGCCCGATTTTTTGTTGGAGCCCAACATTTAACTGTTAAACCTTTAGATACAACGGTACACCCCAATGCTTGCACCAGTTCGATCAATCAAGAGTTTGATCTTAATTGGTTACAATGTGAAAATCTCTAAGTGCAACAAGTTTTGAACCCGCACTCGATAGGTTTCCATTACAGTTGACTTGGACCAAAGAATCATTAGTGGTAAAACAAAATAGACTAGGGTCTAAACTTTAATCACATGGAAATATTAAGGATACATATGCAATGAAACTAATCCAAAAATAATATTTTTTTTATCTTATATATATTCAGACAAGAATACGTCAAAAAAGATGCCCCTCTTGTGCGTGTTAAACACATAATTAAAATAGATGAAAAAATAAAGTTGATGAAAGGGATAATATGCCACTTATACAAAAACTTGAAGATCTATTTTATTGTTTTTGACACTACAGAGGAGTTAATACACTTTTGCTAACCAAAAGAATGTAGTAACATTAATTGATTTTGGTGTGGTCATAGTGGTTGCACTCCAATTCTTCGAAAGAAGTTTTGTGGGAATTATTAGGATTTTCATGAATTGAATACGTATACATACACATGCTGATGCAAAAGGAGTTTGGGAGAATTATTGGTTTCAATGAGTGTTGATACACACGAGCGGATTTATATGGGGCTTTCACTTACTAAAACAACAGAGTTATTAACAAGTAACTTGGATCTTTATTTTTAAAAATGTATAAATTTTTAAGCTACTTTTAAACTAAAAAAATTAATTTAGATTCTAGTGAAACTATTTTTTTTTTTTTTTATCTATATATGAATGTTTAATTATATATGTGTTTTTAGCCACATGACGTATTTGATAGGACCTCCTGAAATTAGTTTCTTAAATTAATGCCGTGAAAACTATGTCCTATGTTTGGAATCTTTAAATCATTAATCCGTTAATCAGTTACTTGACAAGCAAATCATTAATTAATATTACTTGACAAGCAAATAAACAATAAATAAGAACGTTGGAACTTTTTTTTTTTTTTTCGTTCTCTGCTACCAAGCCTTGATTCCTTGATCATGTTGATGTCCAACAGACATAATTGTAAGTCTTGAACCATCAAGCTCAAGGAAGCCCAGTAATGTTGGAGCTTGAAACCTATCTAGTTTCCCAGGATTGAAGAAACCTCTATAAATACATAGTCATTAGTTCTCCACCCTCTCATCTCACAAAACATTAATTCTCGTACTTTGTATTTTCACAAGACATGGCCAATAGCATCAGACACACTATAGCTAACGACGCTCAGCGTCAGCACCATGCATCCTATGGCAGCCATTACACCACTGCTCCAAGCTTCTATGATCAAGAAACGCAATTTTTTGCGGCCAACAATATCAATGTCACCACTGCTCCAAGGCTCCATCAAGAAACGCAATTTTCTGCGGCCAACAATGTCTATGGCCCTTCTTTACAATCCCCTTATGGCTCACCAATGATGGCGGTTCATGGCTACCAGCCATATCATCAGAGTATGCATAATCCAGCACTATATGCCTCGCATGACTATCATGATTATTATAATTATCAGAGTCTGCAGCCAGAACTCGACGTGAGTATTGCTGATCAAACAATGCCTCTTCTTGACCAACTAGAACAACAACTGGAGGAAGAAACATTATTGCCGTTTCCTGACCATGGAGAAGTCGTAAATTATGTGAACGGCTTAATTGAAGATATAGCTGATCTTGTTGATGATGTGAATATTGAGTCGTCGTCTATGGATGTCTTCCAGAATTTGATGACACGGACGTATGAAGGGAATGCGGATAAAGATGAAGGTTGCGATACATGTGTTGTGTGCCAAGAAGAATACGAGAAGAATGAGACTATTGCGACTCTGCAGTGCGGCCATGAGTACCATGTAGATTGTATAAACAGATGGTTGTCAACAAAGACTTCTTGCCCTATTTGCAGAGCAAAAGTATCATGATATTAGTTATTTAAAGTTGTTAGAAGACTCTAATATTTTCCATGTTTGTGAATATGAACTTCTTTTAGTTTTATTTACATCAGTACTCAAAACTTTTGTATAAGAATTTCTATGTTTTTCATGTTTTGATGTTACAATGATCTTATTCTTAATGTTTCTCGTGTTAGCACTACCACGAGATTTTTTTCAAAACATCCCTTTCTATATAATGTGAATTTCATCAACACGTGACATTTATACGCTAAAAACAAAACATGTAGAGCTCATAACATTTTTAAGCAAAACCGTTGGTTATAGAGCAAGAAAGTCAGAAGCCTCACTTTGACATATTTAGGTCCACAACTAGTTGAAGCACTTAACCAAAAACATACATAATAGAACATGTAAAAAATTTGACCCAACCACTGGCCGCCACTTAGTCTAGAGGTATAATTCTCTCTGTAATTAAGTATGAGAAATTTTGGAGATTAGTTTTTAGAGTGCACGTACAATATTTTTATGATGTAAAATTAATATTTTTATGATGTAAAATTAGGTTAGATCTCTCTTTAAAAGAAAAAAAAAATACCTGATTTAAAAGTTGGATGAAATAGTAAAATAATAATTTGTTGTCATCGGACTTTCAGACCTATTGTACCATTAAAAAAGGGCAAAAAACTAATTTTAAAATACACTTCAAATTATGACAAAAAATAAACAGAAATACACTACGAATTAAGGGTGTAGAGTATATCTCATACACTCTTTGTATTACACATTACTTATATTATGATATTTTTACATTAATTATTCTTTACATCTTTGCTTATATCAGAATTTTGCATGCAGACATTCACCAATTCGGAATGTGGACCAATCATTTCATTATCTTTTATCCAAATTTTATTGATATCTTATCGATCAAAACTATATTCTTTCTTCAAAATTCAATTACCTTACAACAATTCACTGGTTAATTCGATCTAAGAAATATAAACTGATGCTCAACAAAGTAGTTTAACATTTTGTTTAGTAACATAAATTTGATGTAATCCTCTTCTTGCACAGCCTGTAGCTGGTCCTGCCATGATGGCCATGAGGTATTAATCCCTTAATTTCTAGCAACTTCCTCTATTTAGAATTTGTAAGTTTGTTCCAGTGGGTCCCCCTGTAGTTTTTCCATTTAATAGGTTCATCTCAAAGTAATTTAATTTAAATGTTGGTGTGTTCGGAGACAGGAATGTAGATGACTGACAGTATCACCTTTGTTATTGTGGAATTCAGATGCAGCATTTTGATGAAATTTTCGTGAAAAACTATCCTGATGATTTCTTTTCATGAGATATTAGAGTATAGAATGTACTTATTGTTGGTTATTGTTTTCTTTCTTAGGTGATACAAATTGTTTCTTAGACTTATAGCATTTCTCTGCTGGTTTACGTGACAACAGTTATTACATACATGTCACAATATGCTCTTCATGCTAATTTGTAGATTAATATTAAGATTAAGGCTCCTATAACTTCTATTTATTTCTTGCTCTAGGATGATGCTAATTTGAACTTCATGCAGCTGGGAAATATGATGAGCTGAAAATGTCATGTACAAGAGGGTCTGCTTTCGAATCTGATCTGGCCTAACTACTCACACAATATGGTAACCCATATCAGCTGTTTGGGTACAATAGCTACATCTCAATTTCTGCTGCATAAATATGAATAGTTAAGGCATATTGGATCCGTGTTACCTTTCTCATCACTGAAGGCTCTCGCATTCTCTTATTTGTTTCGATCAACTAGACCCAAGCGACCTTAGGAATTAGCTCTAAGCCTTACGTAAAATCTTTATCTTATTACGTGAGATTGACTATGTAGATCTGACAATGTTATTTATTTTGTGTTTTAAATTCATAAGAGGAATCTGACAAAGATTATGCTATTTGTTGGTTCTTTGACACTATTAATTTTTTGTTTTTTGAACTTGGACTGACAAATGGGTGAAAATTCTGCAGACATGCAAATTACCCACGTCAATTGTACGTATGAATAAAAAATCTTTTAAAATCAATAAAGAATTGTATCAATTGAATCACTACCAACGCGCAGAATAGTACCATAGTGTATTATCTCTTTTTGTTTTTTTGTTTTTTTTGGGTGTCAGGAAGAGTCATATGTGTATATATATTAACAAAGGTATCGACTAATATGTACAAGCACAAGTAATTCTATTGAAAGGTTACAAGTCAAAGTGGGAGGGATCTGTTAAGAATCGTGCATGGTATTTTAAAATTTTATAATCAGAATAAACGCAGCGTAAATTATTAATAATACTCATGCATCCGTTCATGGCTAATTACGTAGATTACATACTTGCATAATAATCAACTATAAATTACGCATAAAGATTTCAGGATTACCTTTCCATGATGACGAATCTAATGTAGAATAAGCTCCCCATGTGTGAGGCCTCCGAAAGTATTCACACAGAATCTGCACCCTTAATTGGATTTTACCCCCACTAAGTTTTTTAGAGAAATCCTATATATTATTCTGATTATGATTTTTATGCTAGCTAAACCTGTGTCAGAATATTACATTATATAGGAAACATACATGACTTAAGGCCACATATGGGCCAGTTTAAACAGACCAGTTTTGGACTCATAATAACCAGATCAATATCAAGTTAGTATGAACTCAGTTAAATTAATATTAGGACGATCCTAAAATTAATTTAATCTTTTCTCTAATCCAATTAATCTGTAAATTCCATTTGTGTGTGACCTCTCAGGTTCATAATTAATTGACAACGAAATAATATTAATCAAATTAATATTTAATTAGAACTCTTCTAATTTATTTCTCGCAAGTCGTGAGTGATACCTAGCAGTATATCACGACTACCCAACTAATAATGAAGTGAAATTCTACGAACCCTTTAATAATAATTATGCAATCAATTCTTTCTGTCTAAATTATCCAGATTGAGCCAGAGCCATGGATAGGGTCGTCAAACTCTATTACTCAATCATATGTCCAAATCTATTTAATCAGTAACTTATAAAGAATATGTGGAACAACTTTCACTATTCTACCTCGGCCAAGGATTTCTAGTTATTCGATTAATAGATCGCATATGATCCCTAATTGACAGATTCTATATCTACACACACCTATCTCCATGCCAGAATAGATCGTAACCACTGAGTACATTATCCAATCCTTAATGAGGACTAGTTTTATTGCACTAGCAAATCACGTTACCCCTAACACAAGATAATTATGGTGTCTCAAGTCTAATGACTAATTATACCATTACACTATACAACGAATTATTTACCATTCTATGTAATTCATTGTATTAGCGGTCATGTCTAGTTACTTGTTCTCAACAAGCACTTATACATCTACATTTACAATATGAGAGTAATCGCCCAAAACAATATCTCATATTATTTGGATGGTAGACTGTAATATGATCTTTCCGGATAAATCAACGTCTAATTAATTTATCCTACGAACAGGAACTATTTTAGAATATATTTATGAATATAGATTTTGTCACTCATATCCTTACTCTTAAGGATAGAATCTATAAATATTATTCTAAGGACTCTTATTTAAATAATTAATCGCATTAATTATATTTAAATAAAGCGCCCACATTAAATAAATAATATAATTATTATGTCCTAAAATTGACATTTAGGGCATATAATATAACAATCCCCTACTTGCACTAAAGCCAATTACTCTGGTATCTTATACCTATCTTCTCAAGATGGTAATCAAATGACTGCTGAATTATTGTCTTAGTCAGTGGACTAGCACCGCCAACTGTTGACGTTATTTATTGCATAATATCATCATTTTCACAATCTCTGATCGATATGGTAATGCCTCTTTAACGCGCTTGGATCTCTAGTGAGACCTAGGTTCTTTAGCTTGCGCTACAACTCCATTGTCGTCACAACACTACTTGTTTGACTTAATGGAAAGAATCATCCTTGGTTCAGTTACGAACTCCTAGATCCAAACTGCTTCCTTTTGTTACATCTGATACAACGATACACTCAACCTTTAGAATTTGCAATTGTACCAATATTTAGAACATTTCCAAATTGTTCTTCCATTATAGGTGAGTATGAACCCAGATGTGGATTTCCAATAATCCACTTCAGACTCTCAACCTGAATTCATAAAACTTTAAGTTTCACCTTCTCCATATATCAAGAATATTTCTTCAATGTTTCTCAAGCGCTTAAGAATATTCTTGATTGTTTTCTAGCGTTCCTAACCCGGATCAGATAGTCATCTGCTCATAACACTTATAACATTTGTGATATCATGTCTTTGTACATAGCATGACGTATATAAGATTCTTAATTACTACTGCACTTAGAATCTTATGTGTCCAGTCTCTCTCTCTTTAGTAGTCTTAGGACTCACAGCCCTAGAGAGATAAATGTCATGTCTTAAATGAGAACAACCCTCTTTTATTAACATGTATTTCATCAATATAAATGCATTATTACGTAAGTAGGTACATTTAATTGGTTAATGTGTATAATTCTCATTTTTGTGCAATTTTGAAACTTCTCGAACATTTTGGAAAATCATAGGAATCGTAGAAAATAATTAACGTAGATAATTAGGAATTAGAGTAAATAAATAGTTAGATTTTAACTAAAATGGCAAACTAGTAAATAAGTATTTAGTTATGGATAAGTTAGTCATTAGGCTTATATATCTTTTATTATACATATATACACATACATATTATATGTACACTCACACAAAACATACACAAAAATCAGACACACACACACACACACACACACTGATACACGCTAAAAAACATACACACAAGAAGAGAAGAAATCAGGGAAAAAAAGAGGAAGAAAGAAGAAATATAAGAGCTAGATCTTGCCCTCTCAAGTTTCATATCATCATTTCTTGAGATTATAAGGTGAGAGAAATCTTTTAAAAATTGATTTCAGAAGTTATATTGTATATATATGTGTTGTTGAGTAAGAAATTGTTGTATTATACAAGTTTAGACACATATATGATTGCAGGATTTTGTTGTAGTTGTTGTATTGTGTGAACTATTTGAGCATGTAAACTCTGAGGAGAAATTCTGGAAAAATATGTATGTTCATCTAGACTTTGAGAGAAATAATTCTTGTTTAGGTCGAGTCATAAGAAAAAATCATATACTTGCCCGAAAATGTCAAAATCAGTGAAGTTTTGTAGTTGACTGAAACTGGACAGTTTTACTTGCCTAAATTTCGTGGAGTTTTTGACCTAGTTAGACTACTTGAAAAATTATGAAAATTTTATAGGACCTAGATAAGCCAGTCTAAAACAAGTTCTATTTAGGTCAAGTTGGCCAATCCCTTCATCTATTGCCTCTAAGAAAATAAAAATCGAAACCTGACAAAATTCGTGACCAATCTGGATAGCTCTGTGCACTTGAGTTGTTTTAGTCATATCTTGATGAATTTAACTCGGAATTGAGTTCTGTTTGATTCTAGAGTTATCTACTTTTGAAGAGATTTCCATACATGTAAAAATCAGTTTCATAGGTCCTTAGGTAAGTGTGCAGCCAAAGTTGAGCTACTGCTGAGATGTTGAAACTGTTAAACTTATTTGTTTTGTGCTCTTATTGCTTCTTGAGGTTAAATAATGTGCTATATATGCTTATCTATGCTTATTTTACTATCAAATATGTGTATAGAACATGTCTAGGTGATTGGATAACTTGGTTCATTACTAGATTGCTCCCTCCTAAATTTCGAGTTAGGGTTTCATATGGAAATTGAGGATTTTTAGGTAACCTAGCATTAATGCTTGATTGAATAATAATTAGACTCAATTTAGGAGCAAATAAACCTAGAATAAAGCTTTGAATGGGATAGAAATGCTTGAATTATAAGATTATTTAGTTAAAGTTAGTTATCGGGCACTATTCACGCAGACCCAAGAAATAATACCCCAAACCTAAATCCAATGCTAGATATATGTTGTTGGGTGGATAAAACTGCCCCACGTTAAAATTTATTAAATTCTGAAAACATTGATTTTCATGACTCATCGTATGCGCACCTTAGAATTAATGCAATTAGAGTCGTTAGAACTAGTTTGATACTTCAAGTAGGTACCATAAATGGGTTAGAGAATGGCTAGATGCTTTAGTTAACTAAACTTTGGCTAAAGCTAGTTCTGGCTTATTGAATTCAAAGGGGAAAATATTGAAGTTAGGGTTTTATAGCTAGTATTTAACTTGTAGTTGATTATTAAAGTGTTTAATTGCATTGGTATAGCTTGTATAATCTATTGGTGAAGTTCATGAATTGAATGACTTGACTATTTTATTGGAGCATGACTATATTTTGTGTACGTTACTATATAGTTCGTTGAAACTTCTTATGTGTTAATAAGTTGAGCTACGTGTATGATGAACATATAGTTTATATGTTAAGAGTAATTTTGATTAGTTATAGATAGCTAATGGCTAAAGTGCTAAACTTATATGAAAACACTAGTGTTACGTATTCGAGCTAATTCGAGAAAGTTTGAAGTAAATCGGAGCTATTTTCTTGAATGCTTGGCTTAATTCCAGGTGAGGGAGTCTTCATTCTTATGAGTATAATAGTTTATTTTCTTGTACATAGATTATGCGATTTAATATAATTGTTAAAGTAATGTGCACTTATTGTCTATATATTATGTGTGAGGGCAACCTACTTTGTTGTCCCTCAATCATGTGTTTATTGGTTTATTTTATTGTTATCATTTTGAGTGCATTGTATTGTGGTTGTGCAACTATTGGGGCATGGTAGTGTCATGGAAGCCGGGGGGCATCGGGCTTGCCGGTATATCTCGGCTACCATGATTGCCCAGTCCCTCTCTCGCTTGGGATACCGCCCAGGGAGAGTTAGGTCGTAGGATTTGGGGGTACATCCGGAGTACACCCAACTTGGAGATATAAGGGGATGCTGGCTTATCGTTATCAGTGACATTATTCATCGGGATTTCTGTTTGTGGTTCGTGGATTGTGGTTCGAGAATTGGATTAATCAGGATCATCGAGTTGTATTCTTTTTATTGTATGGTATTTTATTGAATTTTTGTGTTTATTATTGTATATTACATGTATTTGTTGCACTGCACAAACCTCGAGATACTGTTCCCATGTCCCTTCCCTCGCTAGGCATACGTATTTGGTATGCTCTCGTTGTTAATAATTTCACGTGAGGCAGGTTCAGCTTCGCTTAAACCTACAGTGGGCAAAACTCGTAAAATTCCATGACTACGTGTTACCTTGCTGCTAGCTTTGTCGATGTTGTGTATGCTTCGTGGGCCCTAGCACCAAGTAGATGATAATTGTTTATAGTCTATTTTGTGGCCTATGGTATTGTATATAGTCTTGGCCTTTTTGAATGTTATAAAGTGTTATAACTTGAGCCAACATGTTTGGCAGGATTGTAAATGGCTGTAATAACTTAAAGTACTTTCATTACTCGTATTTCATGCATGCTTGTATACTTATCTTGTTGTTTAGTCTAAGGCATGGATGACCGTGTGACGGGGCATAGTTGGTTGGTTGGAGTTAGAGTTGTAGGAGACTGTTGGATTATGGCTTTGTGATTGTATTCTGTTGTTCGCAGGTTATCGGTTAGTCCTATAAACAGGGGAGACTTCGTTTGTTTTTTCTCATTTTTCGTGACTTGAGATTTAGATCGGGTTGTGTATAGTGAATTTATAGAGCTCTTGTTTCCATGAGGAAATAGGGTGTTATAGCATGTACTAGCTCCAAATGAGCTTTAGCGCGCCATGAAGTTTTAGAAAATGGAAACCTATGCATTTTCCTATAGATACAACCTTCACATATTCTTTCTTCTCTTGCAATGGTAAGAAGACCGACTACCATGTTCTTTTCTTTAAGTAGATGCAACCCTCTATTATTTAAGTGACCATATCTTAAATGCCACAATAATGAATTTTCAGTTGTAGTACTTTTAAGAGCAAGCTTATCTTCCAATGGTATGACAAGAGGAAAAACTTTATTGGCAGTCATGTTGACTATTGCTACTGTGGAATTATTTTTCTTGTCAACTATTGTCCATTTTTTATCATCAAAATGACTAAATATCCTTTTTTGTATGAGCTAACCAATACTTAGAAGATTGTGAGTTAAATTTGGCACATAAAGAACATCACTAATGAGCTTTTGATTACCTCCCTTGGTATGGACTGCAATGACCCATTTGCCTTCGGCTTTATGTAGCTTGCCATCTCCAAGTTTCACTTGAGAAGAGAGGTTTTGGTCTAGCTCCACAAAAATGTTTTGATTTCCAGTCATATGGTTGCTACATCTGCTGTCCAAATACCATGTGTTCTGTGATTCTTGCTCGGCACACTCATGCATGAATAAAATAAGTGTTGTTCTTCATCTTCTTGGATGAAATTTGCCTCATTCTTTTCTTTATTTTTCTGGTACCAATTGTGACACCCGAGATTTAGCCATGCATTCAATTATTGTTGCATCTCTTGTTTGCGCATTTACTTCTGTACTTTACTAACTGACTTCTGTAGCTACTATTCACTCCATTTTCAAACTACATTCTATTAGTGAATTAACATTTTTATTAAATCATATTAATTGTTAAAGGAGTGGAAAAAATGTGCAATTGAACTAGAAGCGATAGGAGCGCTCGTTTAGAAAATGATTTTCGTAGTTCAATGAATAGTGTTACGTAACATAACTTAGAGATTTAATTAGCTAGTCTATGTTTCACACCTTAGGCTCGTTTTAAAGTTAACAACGCTCATTTTAGTAACCCATTTAATCACCCAACTTAGCCATTTAGTATATCTACTCAACACATGACCATTTAGCTCATAAAAAAAAAAAAGAGAGCAAATGCTGAAAAATCACTGTAGCAAATCCGAGAATAGTATAGGAAGAGAATGAGAGGATTTTGCTAATCAAATCTTCAAGCCAAGCCAAGCCAAGCTAGGAGCAAGTAGTTTAGGGTGTTTGCTAGCCTCCCGAGAGTTCCTACGCGCAATTGGTGAGGGTTTTCATGACTTTTTTATGCATATCTAAAATGTTACATTTTTCTTGATTTGTTGAAAATGTTATCAAATGCTATTGCAAAGCTTATCTATGCTATTATACCTTGTATATAAGTGCTAGAGAACACATTTGAGCTATTAGTTCGCATTTTAAACGGTTGGAATCGTCATTTGAATTTATGAGGTGAATAGTGACGTTTTTCTAGGGTTTTGTGTAATTGCACGTATTAGCTTGATTCAACACTCCTAATAGATGCGTTAGGTGTTAATGAAGGTAGTATAATACCCCCCTCCTCTTGAATTGCTCTAGAATCGCATAAAACGTGAAATAGCCGACTTTAACAAAGGGGTTTCGGGGTTCATGCGAATCCGGGTGGATTTGGGCTTCACTTCTAGTATTCTTAGGGTACCTAGGTGCTATAGAAGCTTTGATAACCTTTGTTTGAAGCCCGGATAAGGTATGTGTAGTTTAAAGCCATAAAAGGGAATTTGGGGCTTTCGGGGTAATCGCGGGCGTTTGAATGAGTTATATGGTACCTTGAGGGTTAGTTAGAAGGTTGGGAGAGTTTTCCTTGAAAATGGAATCATTAACCTTGGTTTGGAAGAGAAATAGTTTGAAAAATAAAGGGGTTTAGGTGCAATTTCGGTTGACTCACACTTCTAAACCCATGGCATGACTTCTTGAGTGTTTATATGTGGTTTCAAGTTGATTTGGAGCTTTTGGTATGATTCTATGCTTATTTTGTAAATGTCCATTTGTAAAACTGCTTATTAACTTATATAATTGCTTCTATTCTAACTTCCTCGAGGTCAACCTACTTTGTTGATCCTCCTATGTGTTAATGCTTATATTATTGCTACTAACTTGCCATTGTTAAGTGCATTGCATAGTGGTTGCACAACCATAGTGTCAGGGGCGGATGTGTTGAATATCGGCTGGGCGGCAGAGGGCTTGCCGGTGGATATTCAAACTCCGTGCCCTAGTCCCTCATTCGCCTGGTCCGGAGATTGCCAGGGAATGTTGGGTCGTAGGATTATCGGGGTACATCCGGAGTACACCCACTGGAGTGTTTGGGGTTATGCCGGCTTATCGTGATCGTGATGGTGGTTCGTGGATCGTGAATGAAGACCAGTGAAGATTGGTGTATAGGGGTTATGAGAAATGTATCCTTTCAAATATGTGGTTATTTAAGCTATCATTGTTTCTTGATTTGCTCAATTGTTATTGTTGTTAACTGTATTACTTGTCGCATTGCACACCCCGGGACCTTATCCCTCACTGGGCAACAGTGGTTGCTCATACCTTGCTAACATGTTTCAAGTGGCGCAGTTGGAGAAGTTGCATTAGTTGCTGTGTCTAGTTGCTGGAGGTGGACTATGTTCTTGTTGATGAGAGTAGGACTTGTTTTCTTTACTTTATGTTCTATTTTGTAACCTAAGTGATATGTGTATATTATATAGTTTGCAAATTAAAGGATAGATATTGTAGAGGTAGATTTAGAACCATGGCATGTAATAACTTATATTTCTGCTATTAGCTGCTTCGCATGCTTGGGAGTGAATGACTGGTTGTTTTCAATTTCTAAGAATACTTAAAAGCTATCATGGAGTGGCATGATAAGCGGTTTTGTAAAGAAGTTAAGTTATGAATGCATGCTTGTCTGTATCTAAACTGTTTGTATGTCTTAAGGCTCGGATGGCCTTAAAGCTAAGATCTTTAGTTATAAATGAATGTCTTGTTATGTTGTGGCTTTATTGAGTGTTTACAGGTTTTCAGAATGTCCATGAAACAGGGGAGACTCTGTCCGTGTGTCGGGTCTGGACTTAACCATTAGGAAAAATTTTGTGACCGGGCTTGGTATTGGGTTGAGAATAGCATGGTCATTAGAGCCTCCGGTCTCGTGAGAGATCGGGGCGTTACACCAATAGTTTCTTTGAGAATGATTTGGTACTCGACATTTGGTACATCTGTAGAAGTAATCTTTTGATTCATGATTAGACTTTTTTGCAAACGATGCATTGAAAGGTAGAGTTATCAGATTTTTGTTAGAATTCGTCTCTTCTTTCTTTGCCTTTTCCATGAGTGTTAGTTTGATCTCGTCGTCCTCGATCATGTTGACCTTTTCGTTGCGAAGAACCCTTTCTATTTTCTGATTTGTTTGGCCCTTTCTCTGAGATATTGAGTTTGGATTGAAAGGCTTGTTCGACGTGCAGATTGGACGACCTGTTAATTCTCTACTCATGTGCTTGAAGTGAGCTCATCAGTTCATACATGGTAATTTTGAACAGATCTTTAGACTCTTCAATAGCAGCAACATAATGATCAAATTTCATAGGTAAACTTCTAAGAATTTTTTCAATGGAGTCTCCAAGGCTTTGGATTTGATTAACAATTTTAGCAACTTGCGAAAAGAAGTCTCTATGTTAAAATCTCTCCACAAAGATTGTAGCTTTATTGATACAACCTTTTCATTGCCTTGGAATTCCTTTTTAAGAACATCCCAAGCTTCTTTTGCAGATTTCTTATTGAAAATCCTAGGATAGATGGACTTACCTAGGCCTTGCCTTAGATATCGAAATGTGTTAGCATCTTTCATTCGCATATCTTTGTTTTGCTTCTCATTCATTGTTAAACTTTCGGCTTGAGATGATTTTGGAACTTCATATTCGACCGCGTCCCAAAGATCATGAGAAATAAAGAAATCCTGCATCTCGCTACTCCAATAGTCGTAGTGTTCTCCTTCAAAAATTGGCACTTCACTGGGGGTGTATTTGAACATAGTTTTCCAGCCATTATGCAGCAAAGAGCTACCAAGATTGAAGCTCTGATGCCAGATTTGTTGGCGCAGCAGAAGGGAAGTGATAAAAAGGATAAGATGCAGAGCAAAAACAGAGAAAAAAAACTGAAATATGAGATAACTACTGCAATAATTTGATGTTAGATTTGTACTGATATGAAGTTTTAAGGCTGTTTATATCTGAAGAACTTTAAAACTAAATTCAGTATCTTCATGCACTATTTAATGCCATAAAAGAAAACTAACCTTTTATGTAGCATAATAGATTTGATCGTTGAATGTGCTTGTTCCACTGCGTGTGTCGTGAATCAAAGTGTACAATACAGTCTTATGCTCTGTTAATTCACAGTCTAAATAACTTTTTATCTTGATATGCTTTTTAGAGAGTTTTTTTTATAACTTTCTGTTTCTTGTGTCTGATACTAATAGAACGTACAAAGTTCTATTAGTATATTGGGCTTAAATATCCAGTGATGGGAAGTTACCCAACTTCCCACACTTGGGTCTAATGGGTCAGGTCAGCCCATCTAGGGCGACCCATAATCCAAATCCAACATCTCTTACTCGCACAAGATGGACAGAACAATATCCACTATTATCTCTCAAGACACTGATTCCAAAGCATAATCAAACTCCATACAGGTAAATACGCCGTGCGACTCGCGAGCACACAACAAGTGGAGGCTCAAAGACCATGCACCTGTTAAGGATGACATGGGGGCCACTATCTTCAAAAGAATATAGAGTCTCGCTATACCCTAGACCAAATTAAGTTCACATCAATCAGTGCACACCTAATCCCTCTTAGACTATGCATGACCTTTAAAATCTCAATCACGTATTCATAGCTATATTTGATCACAAAGATCGTTCAATCACATAGATTGTATAATTGGTCGACCAATAAACACATGTAGCGCTAGAAGTGAACAGTCTTTCCTTCGCTCAATACCCCTCTAAATCAAGTTAACTGCTTTCCCGGACATGTCCCATATGATTGAATCTTACGTGATCTTTAGGCAACATACCAAAGTAGCTAACATTAAACTTGATTTATCATAATATGAGCGTAGGTCACAAAGGGTATATTAAAAGAAACATATTTTGCTTCAAGGTCTCACACAGTGATGAAGCAGGGATTCATTCATCAACTTCCTTAAATAGTCGCTAGAGTACACACGATATGAAACGTGTGTTACGGTGTGACTCCTTTAGAAAAAGGGAGTACGTCTTTATTTATTTCTAACACCGTACAGATTCTGATTTAGTTATCACTCAAATAACTAACCTGAATCCTCAAACTTAATACTCACAGTAATCAAGGTTTCATATCTGACTATATACAGGTTGTATAGATTGTGGGAATCCATATCGACCTCACATTAGTCTTAATTATAACATATACAATATGAGGTCTTATCTTAATAATTGTCGTTGGAACTAATCCCCGACCAATTTTCAAGGCGACACTAAAATAAGTATAGTATTTTCAACAAATACTAACTAACTTATATTGTCTCATCTCTATACGCTCCCACTGTGCCAAAGGCGATTGCTCGTGTGAGAGAGCCAATCTCCCTAACCTATCGACGTACAATTCAATGCCATTTGTATGTGCTAACATACTCATACATATTCTAATTTACATATATCACAAAGATTTAACACTACTTAAGTGCATCAAAATATTTCATTTATTTATTTATTTGGCATCTGAAATATACAATTGTTTGAGTACAAAAGTGATCATTTCACAACATATGAATATACATCAAATTTTGCGCAGTCCTAGAGATTTTACATGAGACAAATATATATCTTTAGGAATTGGCTCAGTGAGAAGGTCGGCTGCCATCTAATGCGTAGAGATATGTTCAATGATCACTTCTTTCTTTGACACTATATCTCTTACAAAATTATACTTAATGTTTATGTGTTTTGTCTTGCCATGATATTTTGGATCCTCAGTGTAGGCAATGGCTGCTTGACTATTACAATAGACTGTCACAGGTTTTTCATTATTTATGAATACTCCTAAATCCAACATGAACCTTTTAAGTCATACCGCTTCTTTTACAGCCGCTGAGCAAGCCACAAACTCAGCCTCCATGGTAGATATTGCTATGCAGGTTTGCTTTTTGCTACACCAAGAAATAGTCCTACTATTCAACAAGAAGGCATATCTAGAAGTTGATTTATGCTCATCTGGATCACCACCCCAGTTAGCGTCTATAAATCCCTTTAGATTTAGGTCAACTCCTTGGTAGCATAAGCAATAATCCAAAGTGCCCTTCAAATATCTCAGAATCCTCTTAACAACTTGCCAATGAGCTTGTCCAGGGTTGAATTGATAACTACTTACCAATCCTATAGCAAAACATATATCTAGCCTCATACATAACATGGCATACATCAAGCTACCTATAGTACTCGCATAAAAAACAACATTCATGTCTTCTATTTCTTCTGGAGTTTTAGAACACATCCCTTAGTTCAGGCTTTCACCTTTGGCTATAAGAGTGTCAATAGGTTTGCAGTTATGCATTTGGAATCATTCAAGAATTTTCTTGATGTAAGATTCTTGCGACAAAGGAAGAAGTCTTTTTGATCGATCCCTATAAATCTTGACTCCAAGTACATATGATGCCTCACCCATATCTTTCATCTCGAAAGTTGAAGATAACCACTTTTTAACGGTGATTATATAATCCTTACTATTCCCAGCCAACAAAATATCGTCAACATACAGAGATAATATTACATATCTATTCTGAGACCTCTTGACATATACACAGTGGTCTTTTTGAACCATAACAAAACCATACGAAATGATTTCTCGATGGAACCTTAGATACCACTGTTTGGATGATTGCTTCAACCCGTAAATAGATCTTTGGAGCTTGCACACTTTGCTCTCCTGAACTTTTTTTATGAACCCTACAGGTTGTTCCATGTAGATCTCTTCATCCAGTTCTCCATTGAGAAATGCCATTTTTACATCCATCTGATTAAATTCCAGGTCTTGATAAGCGACTATGGCTAAAATTAGTCGGATTGAGGCAAACCTAACCACCGGAGAGAAGGTTTCCTTATAATCTATACCCTCCATCTGGGTATAGCCCTTAGCCACTAGGCGAGCTTTGTATCTCTCAATGGATCCATCTGCGTTTCGTTTAATTTTGAGAACCCACTTGTTTCCAATAGCTCTCTTTTTAGGTGGAAGATCAACCAGTATCCAGACTTGGTTTTTCTTCATGGAATCCATTTCTTCTTCCATCGCTTTAATCCAACTTTCTCGTGCAAAGGATGAGAGTGCTTCAGACATATTTTTCGGCTCATCAGCATCCTGAGTGGTAACCATTAAAGATTCTTCTTCAATCTCAAAATGACGTCGAGGAATGCTTTGGCAGCTACTTTTCCGTGTAGGGGTATGAAGTGAGCTAGATCCAATAACCTGTTCTGAAACTGATTCAGATTCAAAATGACTAACCGGCGTATTTTTCTCACTTGGATCAGGGAACGGAAGCACTACCTCTATTCCAATTGATGGTGTGGAAGTTCTAGGATTGTTAGGATTATTCAATTCAATTAACTGAACATCCTTATCTACTTCACCCCTACGTAGAAATTCTGTTTCCAAGAATGTTACGTCACGTAATTCAATTTCTGTTACACTCTCATCTGCTTGTTCTCCAATGAAAATATATCATTTAGAGTGTTCACTATACCGAATGAAAATACATTTTTTCCCTCTCGGTCCCAATTTTCCATGCCTATGGAAACTGTCATGAACATAAGCAGTTGCTCCCCAGGGCCGTAAGTTATAAAGATCAGGTCGTCTACCTGTCCATAACTCGTAAGGAGTGGAATTGACGGACTTAGTGGGCACACGGTTAAGTACATATGTGGCTGTTAGTAGTGCATCACCCCAATACGAAATAGGAAGATTAGCTTGAACCATCATAGACCTAACCATGTTTAGTGAGGTTCTATTCCTTCTTTCTGCAACACCATTCTGTTGCGGAGTTCCAGGGATAGTAAGCTGTCTAACTATACATTTTTCATCACATATACTTCTGAACTGATTAGAGAGATATTCACAACCACGGTCAGTGCGTAATGATTTTACTTTCTTGTTTAACTGATTTTCCACCAAACTCACATATTTTTTAAAACAATCTAATGCATCGGATTTATGTGATATCAGATAGACATGACCATATCTAGTAAAATCATCTATAAAAGTGATGAAGTAAGAGGCTCCATGCCTCGCCCTAACATTCATTGGACCACATATGTCAGAATGGATTAATTGTAATGGAAATTCTGCTCGTAAGCCTTTTCCAAATGGTTTTCTAGTGGATTTACTGGCAAGGCAACTTTCACAAATGGGCAAGTTGACTTTTGCTAGTGATCCCAAAAGACCTTCTCTAGCCAGTCGGTTCATACGATCTTGCCCAATATGCCCTAACCTGCTATGCCATATATTCACATCTACATCTATAGTGCTAGAAGATGTATAATATGAAAAGCATTCATCATTAAGACCATAACTAATATGTTCAATATCCAAAACTAAAAAACCTTCCAACAAATATCCATGACCAAAAGAAATAGAATTAAAAAGTAGTTCAACAGAAACGCCAGCCATGTAAATATGAAAACCCAAACGCAAGAGGACTAATGCGGAGACCAGATTCCGTCTAAAGTCCGGAGCATAGAAGACATCATGGAGAAAAAGGGTTCGGCCGCCACGCAGCTGAAGTTTGCAAGTGCCAATGCCTTTAACTTCGACCCTAGCATTATTGCCAATGTATGTCCATCGGGACTCAGCCGGAACACGTTGGTACTCCACATACGTATCTCTATCTTTAGCTATATGGTCGGTTGCTGCTGAGTCAAGAGTCCACATAGGTAAATATTCAGTCAGTAACGCACAACTAGAAACATATGCATTGCAAGAAGATTTGGTAAAACGCATTACCTGGGTCTTTGGCTCAAGGCAATCCCGAGCCTAGTGACCCTTCTTTCGGCAATTATAGCACTTAACTTTTGCAATGTTCTTCTTCACATTGAACTTGCCTTTCTTTTTTTCCTTCTTGTCTTGCTTGTTTTGTTTACCCTTCCCCTTATTGCCCGATTGTTTGCCTCTTTTGCGTTTGGAGCCAGATGCTCCAGACTTGTTGGACTCAGCCACATAGGCTTGTCCAGTGGCCTTGATAGCAAAGAGGCACTCTTCTTCGAGCTCTAGGTGGCGAGCAATGTCCTCAAGCGTTTTCAGGCTTTCATTGTGCGTCATATTAACAATCATGTAACACCCCGATCCCTCACGAGATCAGAGTCCCAAACCCAAACCCGAGGCACGAAAACGAGGGAAAACGGGCAGAGTCTCCCCTGTTTATAGGATATTCTCACACATGTTTCAGAGAAATTAACACACAAAACTACACAAATAACATAAGTCATTGAAATTTCCAAGATAACGCTAATTATCTAGTCTTAGCAAAATAGTCTATATAGAGTTCTAGGTTAGTTAGCTAACAGTCTTAACGTCCTCCAAAAATATTACAGACCGCTAACCTAGGTCAACTTAAGCTTAGTTACATATTTACATTTATCAAATATTTACAAGGCACACAGGCCTCAAAAGATTTCATATTAACCACTATATTTACAAGAACTACCATACAACACTGCACAGGAACTCAAAGAGACTCCCGAGCCTCCTCCTCCGTCTCCAGAGGAACTGAACCTGCCTCGCCTGAAATAGTTTAAAGAAAGAGGAATGAGTATACATTATGAGTATACTCAGTGAGGGAGGTGTACAAATACCCGGAGAGGTTTTCACAAGATTCTCATGCAATGCAAATGAACAAGTGTATCATGTAACTCAAGTAACAATAAGACCAAGTGATAAAATCGATTGCAAGACTAAATGCTAACACAAGGAGATAAAGCTATAAGCTTACTTTAGAAGTTTTAGCTCGGAAACAAATCATAAACAACAGTAAAACATCTCACACATTAACCAACACTTTAGTAGGAATACAATTATAAATAACAATCATATTGAAAAGGATACGGTTCATCTTCTTGCTTTTAATCTCGAACCACGAGCTTTACGAACATGCCGGCAAACCCTAAACACCAACAATTAGGATACTCCGGATGTATCCCGATCCTACGACCCTTTCTCCTGAGGTAGGTCCATGCCCAGCAGGTGAACCACGCTTCTGGGGTAGTGGAGTATGCCTCATCGAGAAGGGAATAGGCACCATGGTAGTCGAGAGAGCACGGCAAGCCCGATGCCGCCCGTGTTTCTCGACGCTACCATGTCCGAAGAGGTTGCGCAACCCCGAGACAACATCACGTTATAGCACATAAATAGTACATATAGCTTTTATCTTTTACTAGGCACAAAAATGATGACAACAAAGTAGGTTGTCCCCAAGCACGAAGTATTAGAACATGGTAATTAAGATAGATTCCTAGTAAATAACTCTTTGTGGTTAGACAACAACTAGCAATAATGAACAAACAGTCATTTTTGTGAAATAAACAAATCAAACTTATAATAATAAGATTTACTGAGAACTATATGTCAGCTAGTTGTCTTTAGTACTTAATGATAAACATTAGTCATAGAAGGGTGATGCAACTCTTTAAATTACTCTAGGTTAAGTCCCTTCTTAGTGCCAAATAGTTTTCTCTTAACTTAGGACAGTCAGCATGATGAAATCATTAGCTTTATTCAAATTTCAGTTCTAATTAACCTTTCTTGCATCATTTATAATTCCTTAAGGCAAGTTAAACCACAAGTGCAAATACTAGCTAAGGCAATGATGAGATAACATTAAATGTTTCAACTACCCTGTAGATCTACACATAATTAACTTTGATAAACCAAATAGTAGTGCTTTCATGAAGAAAATAGAAGTAGTAATCAGTAACAATGTTGGTTATGAACTTCTTGAAAATTGTTTAGCTCTAAGAACATCAACTATAACACGTAATCAGACTTAAGTTGATAAGGTATTAATCTTTGACTAGAATCAGTTGACCTTATTCCAACTTATTTTCAATCTTTCCACTTTGTGGAACAAAATACAATCGGTTAAGATCTTCAAGCCACATCAAATGAGTTACACACTACTATTTAATCTTCAATTTCAATCTCTTCATTTATAGTAAGTCGACCCCTTCATTGTAGCTTGTAGTTTCCATCTAAGTTAGTTTACAATAGTTTACCATACCTTGACATCTTCCTATGTTTACCCCACTTAGAATATATTTATAAATGACAACATCTTAACTTAACCTGAGATTAAAACTTTTGAGCTCAAGGTCACTATGCAAAATATATCCACATATGATAGGCTTTCTACACCTAGAACATATTCCTTAATATGATATTCATTCATTTATTTGGTTATTAATTGCTACGTACAGACATTCTTATTAACATACATGCTTAATACTAAATTTGCATAACTCACAGTTGGGTTAAGTGGCATTCTTACTTTAGCTAGAAGTCAAATAGCGTGTTTACCTCCATCTTACTAAATGAAGTGCTATCTCATTTTAAGTCACTTTAGATCAGCTAGTTAACACAATTAAACACCAACTACCTACTCCTTACTAGCCAAACAATGATCCAATACTCAATCATATAGTTAGAACACAAAGCTAACAATAAACACCATGCTCAACTACCACTTAATATAATAATGACTAGGCAACTAGGGAACAAGGGAGCAGGTACACCGGCAGTCCACTACTGGCAGTGGACTGTCGGAATTAGACCAGCGCCGGCGCCATTGCAGACGCTAAATCTGTTGGTCGAAGGCCACCGACTCACAGACACACACGTTTGCACAAATATTTAATCAGTTTGCATGAATGTATACGAGTAATTGAGCACTTTGGTTAGCTTGCAAAGCCATAAACACCTCTTAGAGTTCTATTATCAAACACTTAGTATACTTTCTTATACGTAAACTAATCATCATCTTAACCATAATGACTTTTGAAAACAGATGTTATACATCCTAAAGTTCAGCCCCGTAGCACAGACCAGGATACAAATCACACATTTTCGCAATATTAAATTTAGGATTTACATATATAATTCTACAGTTATCAAATTAGCATCGTATTTACACAAGATAAAAGTCAAAATATATGAATCCCTCACTTGATTATGCTGCTCCAGATCTGATTTCTAACCTCAGCCGCGCGTAGAGAGGCCTTGAGCCCTAGCTATAAATTTTTTTTTCTCTTCTTCTTTTTCGCCAAAGTTGCATCCTCTCTCTCTCTCTCTCTTTGCCCGACGTGAAGATCGAATGAGAGTGGTGAGGAGAGATTTCGATGTGTTAGTGAGGCGCCTGTGTATGTGTCGCGTGAGAAGATGAAAAATCAGAGTTGGTAGTTTTGTGTGGCTATGCATATGGTGTGAACACGAGAGTTGGTGAGATATTATTTTTGTGTGGCTTGGTGCAGCCGTGTGTGTGTGAGTCATTTTTTTTTCTCTTTTTTTTTTCTTTTTTCTTTCTTTCTTTTTGCTATTTATTATTATTATTATTAATATTATTATTAATATTATTATTATTATTATTATTATTATTATTATTATTATTATTATTATTATTTCCTATTGAAGACCTCAAAATCAACTAATTAGAATTAAAAAAAATGGGTGTCTCAAAAATTCGCTCAGTCCCAGCCCGACTTCGCACTCAATTTAAAGACAACCGCTTAAAAGTACCTAAAATAAATTTAATTAACAATATAATATTTTAAAATAATTATCCCGGAGCCAATTATTCCTTAAATTAGTTAAACGCGATTAATGGAAATAATAATTTATTAACTATTCTACGTAAATCTATTATTTATAACTCATATATATCTAAAGAATAATTTAATAACAATATAATCATTCTCACACTTGGGATTTCACACTAAATTAGCAATTTCAATTAATTATAATACTTACAAGGTAACTTTTAATAACTAAAATACTAAAGTAACTAAATAATTATTCTCAGAAAATTAATTAAATACAGTTACAATAATTACAATAATAAAATATTAACTAATTGTTTCTCCTAAAATAATAAAATAATTGTTTCATGAAATCTTATTACTTAATTTAATAATTATAGTTAATAATGATATGTAAAATTTCGGATTAAAAGTCTAATTAAAATGCAATTTAATAAAATAAATATGCAATTTAATAAAATAAATATGCAAGTTAAAGAAATAAATAGGCAAATTTCTAATTAAAAATCTATATGCCAGGTCTGGGCGTCACAAATCATGTGTTCCTAATTGGCAGGGAAAGATCGGATAACAGCTTGTACCTGCTACTCGTTTGTCAGAACATGGCCGGCCGACTTCAACTCTCGTATCATATTTGACATTTCCCTAATGTGTTGCCTCATGTTGACATCATGTTTCTTTTTATAGGTGTCAAATTTGATAGTCAGCAGATGCAGTTTTGACACAGAAGTTCCACCGAACTTCTTTTTTAGGGCTATCCACATGCCCTCAGTGGTAGGGTAAGCCTCGAATTCAGCAATCAGATCATCATGCATTGTACTTAACAATGTAATGCGAGCAGTAGTATTCTTTTTCTTCCAGATCTGATAGGCGTCCATATCTCTTCGATACTGAGCTCTAGTACCAATATCGGGTTCATTCATTACATGGTTAAGGGTTTCAATTACTTCTTGTTCTTCTAGAATGTACTGGACCTTATGATACTACACATCATAATTGTCCCCATTCAACTTGTCACCCTTATTAAGATCTGCTATGATATTTTTCGATGCCATTTATAACTCTACATAGACAGTAATAAGAGATACTTAGCACATACATACACTAAGTAATTTTGTCAGATCGAGAATTAAATTGTATTGAAAAGACATAAGACTTAAAATCAACAGATCGTAGTACGATCTGTCATCCTTTATAGTTCGTGTGTCTTAAAAGTACAATTAAACTCATTCTAACAAAAACTATATTTTCAAAAAAATTGAATTACCCAAATTCATATTTTTATGAAAAATAAGTTCTAAATGTTAATCACTAAGTTTAGCATCTATAGAACTCCCACTTAGATAGAATATTCTCGCAACAACATTATTAAAAGAATAATAAAAAATGATCAAATAAGGAAATAGATATATATCTATTAATAAACAGCACTGTTTATATATGGAAAAGAACGATGATTGCGGAAATTAATAAGCATAAAAGTTCAACAACATAATGTAAGACATATTATGCATTCTCTTCATCATCCTGACATCCATATCTAGTTTGATCTGATTCATAAGTAATCTCATAGTCCTTAACTATTTTCTGAGCAAATCGATTAATGAGAAAAGAGTCTCTACGAGTTCCCTTAGCTTTGGATAAGTTAGGAAACAGAGACAAACAAGCAGTACGTCTAACCCCTTGAAGTACTCTCTTTTTCTCAAATTGTTCTATCTCACATAGAGTATCCTCAAAAGACATGTCCGACTTGCTGATCTTATCTTTCACATGCTAGGAAGAGAGTTTAGCAATCCCTCAATTTCCTCCGCCAAGGTAGGTGGAACTTCAAGCTTAAGGCGCATTTTAAGAACAAAGTCTTTAACTTCATTAAGGTGTTCACGAAAAGTCTTTTTATTAGTGAATTGTAGATTCATGTACTTAATTAGGAGACGTTGTCTACAATTACAACTGGGACCACGACGAAATCTATTAATATATGCCACCGCAACAGACTTCCTCACGGTGCGTCTTACTTTCGCCATGTGATTATGACTACAAAAGTCCTGGTTTAAAAATAAGACACAAAACCTTCCTAGATTAAATTCTTACAGAGGTTAATGCACATAGCATATTGAATGTTATACATACCAACAATTATAATAAAATTACATAAATTTTATTTACCGCAATGAAATTACATAAATTTCATACAATAAGTTGTAAACAAAACAATTACATAAATTTCTAGGTTTTCATTTGAAATTTCATTAAATTTCATTCCTAAAATAATGTTTTACAACGCAAATTAGACAAATTCATACTACAATTATAAATTATTTTAAATTTCTAAGTCTCAATAGAGTTTAATTTAAGTTTTGTGGCATAATTTTTAAAATAAAAAGCCTAAATAAGCATATCACAAAGATATAATGCCTAAATAGATAACATTGGGACTAAATCACAAATATCACAAAGTTTTGTGTATATGGGGTTCATACAGTAAATATCACATAGATATAGGGCTAAAACAAAAAAAAACAAAAAGAACACACTTTTTTTTTTGGGGCCTGCCGGACGGCCGGACGGCCGGACCAATACCGGCTGGTGGCTGAACCACCGCCGGGCCGCCGCCGGCCGGTGGCCGGAGCGGTGGCCACGTGGCAGCAACAGGCTGCCACGTGGCAATGTTGGCCACGCATTATGGCCATGCGGTGACACATGGCTCACACGTGGCGCCACGTGGCAAGGCCCTAATGTGCCACGTGGTGTCACGTGGCAAGGCCCTAATGTGCCACATGGCACCGCAGTTATAATCTAAAAATTAAATTATTTTAATTTTAATTTAATGTTTGAAATTTGAATTTCAAAAATTAAATAAAAAGAAAATAAATAATTAATAAACTAATTATTAAATGATATAACTACCAAATGACGTGGCCACGTGGTACCAATCCCGCTATGCCACGTCACCCCATGTTCAGCCCCACTTTCTGGAGGAGAAAAAACTGACACACGCACGCACAAGCACCAAGAACACGGACTATTTTTAACGTTCAAAACAATATATGTATCAATTTTAAAAAATCATAATAAATTTAATTCTTATCAAAAAATTATGAAATTAGCGGCATTAGAATCCTTGAAAAAGGTACTTTCTACCAGTATCATAATCATACACATTTGTGATACTTCACAGAATCGCAATAATACTATAAATACGTGAAAAATTACCAAAAACACAATAATTGCCATATTTTCATGCATATAATCATGTATATTGCAGGGAACAAACATCATGGCTCTAATACCAATGAAGAACTTTAAAACTAAATTCAGTATCTTCATACACTATTAAATGCCATAAAAGAAAATTAACCTTTTATGTAGCGTAATAGATTTGATCGTTGAATGTACTTGTTCCACTGCATGTGTCGTAAATCAAAGTGCACAATACAATCTTGTGCTATGTTAATTCACAGCCTAAATAACTTTTTATCTTGATATGCTTTTTAGAGAATTTTTTATAACTTTCTGTTTCTTGTGTCTGATACTAATAGAACGTACAAAGTTCTATTAGTATATTGGACTTAAATACCCAGTGATGGGGAGTTACCCAACTTCCCATACTTGGGTCTAATGGGTCGGGTCAGCCCATCTAGGGTGACCCAGAATCCAAATCCAACAATATCAGTAGCACAAACTTGATAGAATTGCATTAAGAATAGAGAAGGTAATATTGGATTGCAGTAAATATTTTTTTTCTCTCACAGAACATTACAACATCTGCTCATTTTATAAATGCATTTCATGCTCTAGAATACTCTGCAATGGTATGTTTACAAGATGTATTAATGAAGTAGGTAGAGCTAACTAGTTGTTACAAACTTAATATTTTCTCAGATTTCTATAGGGACAACTCATGTTAAAAATTGCAAATTATCTTCCAACAGTGTAGTGAGATCATCAGAGAGTATCATGACTCTCTACTTGGAGGGCATTCTGGCATATTAATAGCATTTTAGCGCCTGTCTTCTGAATATTTTTGGAAGCACTTGTGACAAGATGTGAAACATTATATTGATCAGTGTCGTACTTGCCAAGAAATGAAGACTTTTCATCTTAATCCAGCCAAATTATTGTAGCCCTTACCTATTCCCACCAAGGTTTGGGAAGACATTTCGATGGATATTATCATTGGATTACCGAGCTCCGATGGAAAGACTATTATCATGGTTGTGGTGGCTTGGCTCACAAAGTACGCTCATTTTATTGCCCTCTCCCATCCTATCATAGTTTGAAGGTTGTAACAGTGTTTGCCTCAGAAATTTATCGTTTACATGGTCTACCCCGGACCATAGTAAGTGACCGAGATCCCTTGTTTCTCAGCTCATTTTGGCAAGAATTCTTTCGGCTCCCAGGCACTACCTTAGCTATGAGTAGTGCCTATTACCCTCAAAGCGATGGACAAACGGAGATTGTTAATCGTGGATTGGAACTTTATCTCCGTTGTTTCGTGGCAAACAGTCCCACTAAGTGGACAAAATTTATTCATTGGGCAGAATTCTGGTACAATTCGGCGTATCATACTTCCGCGGGTATGAGTCCCTTCCAAGCTCTCTATGGACGACCCCCTATCAATTATTACGCATTTGCTGGGGTTAACTAAGAATGAAGCTGTTGATTCAGAATTAAGTCAGCGAGATGCTATTTTGACTCAGCTGCGTCAGAATTTGCAGAGAGCACAAGCTCGATTGAAATTGTATGCAAATAACCAGAGACATGAGGATATATTTTTTGAATGAGATATGGTGTAGGCTCGCCTACAACTCCATCGTCAATTATCCGTTAGAGGTCCCTTCAATACCAAATTACGTCATCGTTTCTATAGTCCCTTTAAAATCATAAAACACATCGGATATGTGGCTTATAAATTGGAGCTTCCAACCACTGCTAAGATACATCCGGTTTTCTACGTCGCAAAACTGAAGAAGTTTAAGGGTGATGCTTTAACACCAGCAACCCCACTTCCGGTGCAATCTACTTCATCTTATCCAATTAAGCAGCCAGTTGCTATTTTGGCACATAGGTCTATCTAACGTCCAAGGCCAAATTATTAATCAAGTCCTAGTGCAATCGGAAGGACTATCTATGGAGGAAGCTACATGGGAAGATTCGGTGCACATTCAGAACCTTGAGGACAAGGTTCGTTTTTCAGGGCAGGGCATTGTAATGAATCCTGATACTGAGCTGGACCAAGAAGATGCTGAGGTGGGAAATATACATGAGGCTGAGGTCTCTAAGCAGCATGTTTGGGGTGAAACAAGTAATTGGGGAAAGGGATGCGTGTCAAAAAGATTGCAAGTTACCTCACCGACTTTGTAACCAACTGAGCAACAAAATGCATATAAAAGAAGCATGGATCATGTAGTGAGATCATCAGAAAAATATTATTCTTCTTGTTTAGTCATTTCTTTGGAGTTCCCAATTATCTCAAAAATTTGCCATTTTTTGTAATTTTCAAGTTAAACTTAGTAATACAACCCATTCTTCTTCTTCACTCCTTCTGTGCTCTCTGCTTTTGTTGCTTTATACAACAATGTGTTTCGTGATTTTACACATGGATTGAGATTTTAATCTTCTAATAATATAAGAATGTTATCAGAAGGTTAATGGTGGTGAGATGAGGATATAATTATTTGATCTTCACATTCAATAATTTAGATTATTTTCATCGCAATTTGCATGTTAGTAGGAGATCTAAATCCTCCCTTATCTGGTTGGAAACTTTCCGGTTGCACGTTATAAAGAAAAAAAGGAAAATAAAATTTATGCCACAGTTGCTTATGTATACACTGTACAAAAATCGGAAAGTCTTGACCAATTCAAAAGGAAAAATCTCACATTTAGTCCCTATTGTTTGTAAAAAATTTCAGTTTGGTCCTTTTTGTTTAAAATATTTCAATTTAGTCTCTATTATTTTTTTAAAAGTTTCAATTTCATCACTATTGTTAAAGTTTTTTAATTTTGTCCTTATTCTTTGCCAAAAGTTTCAGTTTCATCCTTATTATTTTAAAAAAATTTCAAATTCGTCCCTATTGTTTCTTAGAAAGTTTTAATTTAGTCTTTGAATAATAGGGTTGAATTTAAAACTTTAAAAAAATAATAGGGACAAAATTAAAACTTTTTAAAAATAATAGGGACAAAAATTAAAACTTTTTTATAAACAATAAGAATAAAATTGAGAAATTTTAAACAATAAAGAGAAAATTGAAATTTTTTTGCAAAAAAATAGAAACTAAATTGAAACAAATAAAACAGTAAAAACTAAAATAAAATAATTGGGTAATAATATGGACTATTTGTGAAATTTTCCCAATTCAAAACTCCAAATGAGGTCATGGATTATAAAAATGACGAATAGGGTAGAGAATCTTCCACATCATTACGCGTTATGGATTATCACTGCAGTATTGTTTGTGAAATTAGATGGCGACTTGTAATAGTAATAAAAGGAAAAAAAAAAAAAACACACACACACACACACAGATGGTGACTAAGGTAGACACCGTAGACTACTGACATGCACGAATGATGTCACAAACACAGTAAGACTTAGAGCTTGTTTGGAAGTGTTTTTGTTTTTTAGTTCTATAAAATAATTTTTAATAATAGTTTTGAAAAACTATTTTTAAGAACAAAAAAATAAAAAAAATTGTTTGATTAGAATTGTTTTTAGAACAAGTTTTTAAAAGAAAAAAAAACAGAAAATTCGTTTGGCAAAAATACTCTAAAAAACAGTTTTAAAAACATAAAAATAAAAAATCCGTTTGAGTGTCAAGAATAAAAACACATATTTTTACTCGTATATAAAAAATTAATAAATTACTAGATTTAGATGTTATGATCCTCCAACAGGTTTTTCTGCATAAGTACTAAAACTTATCAGATCCGAACAATATGCTATTCTGTATTCATCTTAAACAGACTTCCATATCTATTGTTATGGAAAGCAAAATATATTGAGACACAACTCCAAATTTAAGTACCAGCTAACTAGTGAAGAGGTTGTAAGCATTCAATATATGTAAGAATTAGCCAACAGGCAACAGATACCCACACAAATTAAGAAACTAAAAATAAATAATAACTAATGACTAATGGCCAAGTTAGAGGCATATGCAGGCTGTAGTTGAGTGAAAAAAGTCATGAAAGAAGCGACCTGCACAATGGCCAAACTAATAAGTAATGAGAGAATGAAATCCTTCAGCAGATGCTTAGGAAAAAGAAAAAGAAAAAAAAAAATCCTTCAGCAGATATAAGGAAGAAGAAGATCAAGGAAGAGAAAGAAAAAAAATAGTTGTTAGTTGGAGGAAATAAGAGAAAAACATCCTTCAGCAGATGCAAATCATCAACATCTAAGATTAATTCCTCCCTCCACAAGGAACAAAAAAAAAAATAGTAGAAAGAAGAGCTGTGAATACTTTGTTAGTTGGAGGAAATGAGAAAGAGAAGATGGTGAGAGACATTAGTAAAGTTAGTTTTAAAGTCTGGCATTGCAGATGATGTTATTTACGAAATTGTCATTAATGAAAACTACTTCTCCGCATTTTTTGTATGTTTTGGAAACAAAACTTCAAAAACATGTTTTTTTAGTTCTCTATTTTCTGTTTTTGAGAACAAAATTTTGAAAACTGTTTTTTAAAACTATTCTCCAAAACAACACTATCCAAACAATATTTTTTGTTTTTTTTTTTTGTTTTTGAAAACAAACAAAAACAAAAAAACAGTTTTTAAAAACCATTCCAAACAGGCCAAGTATTTCATATAATTCCTATAATTTTATCTTCTTAATGAGAAATTTGCGAAAATGTTTTATTGTTTTACTAAAATTTTAAATTAGTTTCTATTGTATAAAATTAGTCAATTTAATTTTTATTAATTTTTTTAAAAAATTAAATTTGTTCTTATTATTTAAAATTAGTCAATTTAGTTCATATTATTTTTCAAAATATTTCATTTTAGTCATTGCCTATATTGACTAAATTGAAAATTTTTGAAAAATAGTATGGACTAAATTGAATTATTTAAAAAAAATAGGAACTAAAAGGGATTGACTAAAATGAATTTTTTTGGAAAATAGTATGGACTAAATTGAATTATTTTAAAAATAACAGGAAGTAAAAGGACTAATTTTTAATAAGAGGGACAAATTTAATTTTTTTAAGAAAAATAATAGGGATTAAATTAACTAGTTTTTAATAATATGAACGATTTTGAATTTCGAAAAATCAATAGAAACTATTTGTACAATTTCCCCTCCTCAAGTGGACAACAAATTCTATAATTATCATCATAGATCAACCCCAAGGTAGCTAATAGGAAGCTTGGAAGATCATTCACCACGACAAAGAACACCTAATGTTAGGTAGTAATCTATTATAATAAAAAAAAATTAATTTCGAATTACAGTCTCGACTTCCATTGTTTAAGAAAAAAAAAAAAAAAGGGTAACATTTTCCTTTATTTATCTGTTAAACGAAACAATTATTACTAAAGTGATGCCCCCAGGGCATATTTGTTTATTTATTTATTTTATTCAAGAAATAATTAAATTATTTTAAATCACTTAAAATATTATATAAAAAAAAAATACATTCATTATCAATTTACAAACATTGAGCCGAAGTAGTGATGCCAACGTGAAGGACTACAAAACCTGCCATTTAACATAGGGAACAAAGAACAATTAAAAGAATTCTTGCACTGATGCTCTTCTTTTCAACTAATAAACCATATATATTTTTTGGTAAATACTAATAAACCACAGGTCCACATGAATCATCTACTACTAAGTGGTCAACGCATAGCCAAATACAATGCCAACTTGTGATGAAAACAGATATTATTTTTGGAGCTCACAATTAAAGAATCGAAATGAGCTTACGAAAAAAATTGTAGATAGACGCAAATGTATGTTCGCCAACGAAGCTCTGTTTTCGTGCCTTCTTGACTCAAATCATTTTGTTTGCAAAAATACTTCAGCTGCTCAATAGAGCAATACTCTATCCATTGTCCCAAAAACAAGAGCAGCCAGTTGATGTCCCTTTTCTTGATCTCAATTATGGGGACCATGTATTCATATTTCTGACAAGAATTGCAGGGCGGTGGCGTAGGGTGCTCCCAGTAAGATGGATCCATTCCACCCATTTTGTTCTCATAGTTCTTATGAATGAACTTCGTAACCTCTTTGAACTTTTCCGATAAACTGTAATGGATATTGTATGTAGTTCCACAGTTCTTGCATTGGACCCACCCGTGAATGATGCGTATCCCCTCACGCCCCATGAAGCCCAAGCCGTGTACTTTTGCACGGTGATTAGTAGCCCATCGGTGGGGTGCCCTTATCGGCTCCTTCTTTTGATTTGCAGCCGCGGATGGTGGCAGAAACAGTTGCCGCAGCCTTTCCAGACGCGATAGTAATGTTGAACTTAGAGTTGAAACTACTGATGGCCGCCCTTCTTGGGCCAATTGTGATGGCACATCACCTGCAATGCGTTGTTGATACAATGCAGTGGAGCGTTGTTGATACATTTCTTGATCAGAACTTGGATAGATTCTTGGTGTTGCATGAAAGCTTGGTCCTAGTGTCAATTGTAGGTTGAGAGCCGCATGTTGTGGCTGGGGTGGTGGCGGCGGCGGCGGCATTTGCTGGTGATTTGAAATTGGTGGTGGTTGTCGCGCTGGGTGGTGGTCAGATAACTTTCGGTGTGGTGCCCTTGATGGCACATCACGTGAAAAGTGTTGTTGATACATTGGTTGAGAATGGGGATAAATTCTTGGTGTTGAATGCAGGCTTGGTCCTAGTAGGTTGAGGGGAAGTGCTGCAGTAGACAATGGTGGTCGTTGCCGCTCTGGGTGGTGGTCAGATATGGTTCATTGGTGGTGTTCTTGGTTGTTTTCTTGGAGCCAATTAGATATGTTTCGCTTCATGGCGATGAAATTTTTTCAGGAATGAGAGAGGGTTGAGTTGGAGAAAAGGCTGCTATTTATAGTTTTTTTTTTTTAGGCGATTAGATATCTTTCGTTTCTGAATTCAAATAAAAAAATCTCATTTGATATACTAAACCTTACCAAGCAAGTGTTGGAAAAAATACGTACTCTGTCAGGCAATAATGAGAAATAAAGGATAATTCAGTGTATAAAATTATTACTATGTAAGAAGTTGGGAAATGGTCAAATTTATTTTAGAGTCGGTTGTAGATGATTTTATTTTACATTTTACAAGTAATCAAGACAATATTTTTAATTGGTGGAGGTATCAATGTCCTCGTATATTAATTGAAACATGTATATAAAGCTCAGTTAAGCCAACTGACTGAACATAATCAAGATCTTCTTTTCAGTTACCACAAAATTGTACAGTACTAGTTGATGATAATCCGTGCACAACAACATCGAAACTATGGCAAACTAGTGATATTTCATCCTCCAAGGGTGTCGAGATCTTCAATAAAATAAAGTTATGAATTTAATTTGTTCGAGCATCTAAATGCTATTCAGGTGTCGTAGTACCTCCATCACTGTTAGGAGTCAAAGATGCTGTTGAAAACTGCAGCGCGAGTACCTCGTCTTTATTTAGCTACTTATACTATGTTTTTTGGACATAATAAAATGGTAATTATAATTTTGCAAAAAAAAAGAAGAAAAACGTAGTTTTTTGACCGAGTGTTTCTCATTGGCATGAGCTTTCATCTCTCTCATGTCCAAAGTCGTTACCTTAAGAGGGATCTGGAATGCCAAAGACAAATTTGCATCTTGATTCTACGATAAAAAATAAAAATCATAGTTTTTTGACTGAGTGTTAGTAGTAATTAGAAAATAGAGTAAATTGCACCAAACCTCCTTGTGGTGAGACTTAAGTACACGCAACTCCCTGTGGTCCAAAAATCCCCTCCAAACCCTCCTATGATCATTAAAAAGTGCATATAACCCTCTCTGCCATCAAATAATCCGTTAAATTTAATGGAAGTGAGTTTTTTTTTATATTGATTTTCAACTAATTTTACAATAAAAGACCAAAATTACCCCTTATTAAAAAATAAATAAACAAAATTAAAAAAATAAAAATAAAGTAAAAAAACCCATCTTCTCTCCCCCCCAGGAGGTCCGTCTCCTTTTTCTTTTCTTTTTTTATTTTGTTTTTTTTTAGGCTTATTGTTTGATTCTCTTAATTCATTTGTTTAAGTTTTTTTCATCATAATTATTGTATTTATTAAAAATAAATTTGTTTCGTTTGTATAATACTTCAATTTTTTGTTTATTATCTTACCTTTTATTTTTCTATATTAATTTTTTTTTACATTTTTGCAACATAATTTGTATGTTTAACATGCTATTACTTTGTTTTTTTCATTGTATTTATTTGTTTTCAATCCACCTTTTTAATTTATTAATTAATGAATATATTAATAAATTCATCACAAATAGAACTATTAATTAGATATTATAACATAAATGCAAAATTAATTAGATATTATTTTTTTTACCTTTTTTTGTTTATTAGCTCTAAAATTTTTTCTTGTTTAATTATTTTTCATTTCCATATTTTCTTGAAAATAATTATATTAATAACGAAAATAAATAATTTGGTTTTTTGAACCTTTTTTTGGTTATTATCTTAAAATTTTGAATTTGTTTAATTAATATGTATTTTCATATTTTCTTCAAAAAAATTATATTAATTAGCTATTAGTTTTTTTTTTCCACCTTTTTCTTTTTGTTTAATTTGTAATTTTTTTGCAACTTTTTTTTTTTTAATTTCATATAATTTATTTATTTTTAACAAAGATTAACTTTAGTTTCATTTTGGAGACAACCCATTTCTATTGTTGACAATTTTTTTTCTTATCAAATTTTTTGTGTTATAACACATTGTAATTTTACATATTAAAAAAAAAAATTTAATAATGTATGATTATTTTGTTTTTTTTGACCTTTTATGAAATTATAAAATATTGAACTACTAGTTACCTTTTTTTTTTTATTAAAACTTAAAAGCTTATAGAAAAAATATTAATAAAACACACATTAATAAATAATCAATTTAGATTTTAAATTTAAATCTTATATTAGTTATATTATTATTACTTCTCAATTTACATAGAATATTAATAAATCGATTATATTATTGAATTAGTTATCAAGTAGGATGATATATACAATGTGAAAGTTATTAGAGTTTAAAATATTTTAATAATCCGTATATTTTAAGTAATTAATTATATAAACACATTAGGTTAAAAAGATATTAAAATGTTAAAAGTATTGAATTAAAAAATTATTTTTTAAGTAATGTAGTTTTTAAAAAATAGTTTTATCAATCGAGTGAAGATACCACGCATGTCACCAATTATTTGACCAATCCAATAAGAATGGGACGCAGTCACGTGGCCACTAACCACAGGGCAGCATATAATGAAATGCGATGGCCCCGTTTTGGAATAGACATAGCGAAATACCTGTTTTGCATGCATTGCGTTCGCGTGCACGCCACATGGCAGAAAATAGGCGTACCATGATAGGGCCCCGATTTCGAAACGAGATAGAGAAATTGACTTTTAAATCTCGAAACTAGTGTGCATGCATGTGCCCAATTATTTCACCCATCGAAGACCAATGGTGGACAGTCACGTGTCCGCGAACCATTAGATGATATCTTGACCCTTGTAAAAAATGAAAAGTTACTTTCATATGCTCACCAAGCTATCAACTTCGCATTCAATGACTTTCATCCTATAAATAGCACTTGGCAATGCGTTTTCTCATAGCATCTCAAATTTGTAATTGTAGTCTTCATTTAAAAAGTTTGAAGGATGAGTAAGGATCAACAACACCAAAAAGATTCTGTTTGAGTGACTATTAAAGAGGAGGTGGATACAATGAAGGAGTATCCAAATTACTCCAAGTTTGTTAAACCCGCCCTTGATCTAAATGCTCTGCCAAAATACGACAGATACATTTAGAATGCCCAAGTAAGCCAGCTCGTTCAAGACCAAATGATGTGGATCCAGTGCCCAAACTTTTTCCCCTAATATCTCTATCTTTTATCATCTTGGAAGTATCGGCATTAGTAATCTTTAATTATGTTAGGTATTAAGTCGTTGTGTTGATGTATTAAAAAATGATGCTATATAATCTTTTATTAATTATCAATGTCAAATTATGTTTATGCTTGTATTGCATTAACTATTATAATAAGCAGCTTTATTTATAATTCTGCTTTGTTTTTTACAAAGAAGTAATTGTTTATATTTTGCAGTACGTTAAATATGAATATTGTATATTATTAATTTTTCACCTACAAAACAAGTTGTCCCATAAATTGTTTAAAGGATGTAAACATGTTTTTATTTATAGTAAAAGACATATTTTGTTTTGTAATTTCTGAAAAATAAAGTATTTACAATCAAAGCCGAAATGTAGACGCTTTAGCCGAGTTATGTACACGCCAATCCAGGATATTTTAATAAGGAAAAATATAGTCAATACCTATATATATAATTATTTAAAACAAATAATTCATATTATTTAATATAAATTTAATGCTTTTAAAACACTCATAAATTGTTATATGAAATAATCGTAATTGTTAAACATATACTTACAACTAATTGGGCGAGAGAAGGGCATGTCTCTCGCTGAAATCCTGTCACTTTCTATTTTGGCAACGGAACGTCACCTCTCTCGCCGATTCGACTAGGGCAAGAGAGAGCCCTCGCCGATTCAAGGATCGGCCCTTGCCGGATCGGTGAGGGACAGGACCGGCATCTCCGATTCGGCGAGGGACAGGATCGGCCCTTGCCGATTCGGCGAGGGCTTGCTTTCCTGGTCGAGCCCTCACCGAAAAGTGAAGGCACAGCGACGCCCCATCGCTAATACCGTTTTTTCTTGTAGTGTATGAATGGCAACTACAATTACATTACAAAAAAGATTTTATTTCAATTTTCAACCATTTGAGTTGAACTTAGCTCCTTTGACCCAAAAAGGGAATATAATTTAGATAGTCCTTTTTGTTTTCATTTTTTTCAATTTAGTCCCCATTAATGTTTAAAGTAACCAAAATGGTCTTTAATGTTTTAAACAAAGGTCCAAAATAGTCCTTGTACTTAAAACTCAGTTAGTTTTGACCAAAAAATATAAAAAGCCCAAATTACCCTTACTTGTTTTACTAAATTACCATCGTACCCCTGCTCAGATGTAATTTGCCCTTAGCCTTTTTTATTTTTATTTTTATGAATTCGACCTTTTCATATATATCATATGATATATTTTTTTTGGGTAAAAAATATTATCACATTAATTAGGGACTAAAGTAAATTTTTGGTACTGAATTAACATATTTGATTTGGCAATTGGACGGCTCTCTCTAAACTTTCTGTGAACGACGACGGGAAGATGTCTACGCTAGCTCTTTCGTATCAATTATTCTTCTGTTTGGACAGATCGCGCAATCCTTTTGATCTTTTAGCTTATAATTGAAATTATATTGTAATACCCTTTTACATTGATCAAGTAATGATCAACCATTGATGTCTTTGTTTAATGATTCAAAGGAAAGTGAACTGAGTACATGCATTGAGGCTTAGTTTGTGTTTTAACTATGTGGACATACTTGGATATGAGTGAGAATTGGGATAAGTTTTGCAAGTTCAAATGAATGTATCAAGTTCAAATGGGTTTCCACCCTAAACACAAAACAAAGGCTCGACTCGCTTTGAGTAATAGAATAATATTTTCATGTTACAAACTCTATTCTTTGATAAGAATTATGAGGTTATATTATAACACTCTCCCTCACGTGTGACCTAATTTGAGAGGAGTTACACATGAAAGATTGAATACACATGGTAGATTAACATATGTGGAAGATTGAAGATCCGTGTAATATGACACACACGAAAAAATGAACACAAGTAGACTTGTTTTTTGATCGGTCGCACGCAGATGAATATGACTAGACCAAGGGTCCATGCCAGCTCTGATACCATGTTAAGAATTATGAGTTTCTATCTTAAAACCAATTAGTGTTAAGTGAAGTAGGCCAAAATCCTATAAGATGGGCTTAGAATTTCTAATTTTCTGATATAAACCATAAGTGTTATATTCTAACATTTTTCAACGTAAACTTTTCACGTATAAAATCTATCTATGTAGTATATTAGACATGAAAACATGGTGCAACAGCCCTGCCTCTTGCCACATCTCTCCTTTTGGAAATGTTGTATCATTGAAAGTCATCAGCAAAATGGTACAAAAAAGGTAATGTAAAAATATTTATTTTGTTTATGAATTATGTGAAGTATATATTATTAATTATGTAAAGTGTATTTTTTATCTACATTAGAAAGATAAGAAACGATAATTCCTCTATACATTCAATATATAACATAGATCAAGGATATAGTAGAATATGTATCTTGATCATCATTCATTATATGTGATTCCATTAGATTTAATTGACAATTGTGAGTCACGCTAGAGAAGTATCTAAACAAGGCCATCAGGGATTGGGTATAAATTACTTAGGTAGCAATTTGTTGTGGTCTGAGGTTCCAAATTTGAATCTATGATTTCCCATAATAAATATTGTTTTACTCTTAATTGATTTGGAACATATGTTAGGACACACAATTACACCACGGGTTCATAATCTTGAGGTTGATTCAATTGGTCCTACCTAAGTTAAGCTTCTTGTCATAAAAAAAAGTATCCAAATGAGAATGATTGGATTATTGAATAAGCATGTTAAACAAAAGCATTAGAACATTGTTTTCGAAAATGCTTTGTGCTAGCATCAATAAATAATTAACTAGTCCCCGAGTTGGGAAGACAAATACTACCACATTTTAGTCTTCCGCAATGGATTAAAATCTTCTCCTAACTAAACTTTATTCTAACATTTTAATATTACATCATAACCATTCATTTGAAATTTAAATTAAAAAACTTGGAGGGAAAGTAGTTTTGTTAAGTGAGTAAATGGCTAAAATGCATTAATTGTTAGAAAGTTAGAATAAACTTCTAATTAGGAGAAAATTTAAATCCATCCGCAACACTTTAATTGAACAAATAGTAAAACTGTTGTTACAGTTAGCTTTTTGTAACACTTCTTTTAACTGTTGTCTAAAACTTATATTTTTTGCAACGATTTTATCTAATTGTGGAGTATGTATATCGAGTACCCATTTGGTTAATAAGTACATTAACAAATCTGAACACTACAAGAAAAACTAGAATTTGCGACAGCCAAAATCTGTTGCCAATTCGTCTCCCAATAATAATTGAAGAGAGTTATCTCTAGTTTACGTTTCGCAAGAGTTTGTCAATTAAAATTATTTACAACACTTTATAAACATTGCTTATAACATTGTGGTGTTTTATATTCAAATCCCAACAGAACATCCTATAAAACTAGACTTACCAAAAAAAAAAAAAATCAAAAACATACCAGATCCCAAGCTACAGTTAAACTTTTTTCTCCTAGGGTACACCAATATCAAAATCATAGATAGTACACTTTTCAGTCTAAATAAAAGCAAAATCCTCTCACTTTTTTCTTTCTCTCAATCTAAATCTCTCTCTCTATATCTATTTTTCTTTCGTCCATACTTTATTTTCTTTTTTACGTTTCTCCTTTCCTCCCATGCATCTTGAAAAAATTGAAAAGGATGGTTCAATTTCGTAAATAGGAAAGAACAAAAAAGAAGGAATAAAATTCATGGGAAGAGAGTGAGAGGGGGAGAAAAAAGAAAATTATTACAAACGTAAACAAAATTAACTAATGTTGATTTCACATTGAATAACCAATTACACTAGAAGTATGAACGCCATTAAACGACTTAAAACCCTATTTTAAAGTTGTATTATGACGACTTAAAACCCTTTATAAGTTGTATTATGACAATTTATTAATCATGTTATATAAGCATATATCCCTCAATTTTTTCTAGCAAAACAAGAAATAGATATATAAAAACTTAGATTACTCTATTAATAATATTAATAGCTTCATCTCAATGGGATTGTATCTACTAAGTGTCTTTCTGGTGTTGTTCACTGGAGAAGTTTCTACAAGGAAAATATATTTTCCAAGCTTAGACACAAACTATAGGATTTCATATGGACAAAATAACATCGAGTCTTTGAACAAAGGCATAGAACTTCAACTCTCCCTCGATAAATCATCTGGTAATCCCATGTTACTTTATTTCCTCTTGACATATCATTTATTTTTTGAAGATATATGGATAAATATTCTCTCTAGTCTTTATACACGTCTAAGCACTTTAATATTCCCATGGCCATGCTTTAATTAGTTCAACTTTCTATTCATAAGAAGTTTATATTACATTGTACCCTTTAGGGTTAACTTAGTAGTGGAGCGCTTTGAATTAACCTAGGCAAGAGATTTGTTTATGTCTTGAGTTTGAATGAACCAATGAACTAATTTCCTAAGGTCATACCTGCCAGATTTTGTGTCTGACAAACCTGAATCATCCTTCCTTTGACCAAGGCAATTGTAGATCTATTATCAAGCCAGTGGAGGCTTTGACCCATAAAAATGTTAAAAATTATTTATGTACTTTTTCACAAGAAAAAAATTAAGGGTCTATTTGGAAGTGTTCTTATTTTTTTTATTTTTTAAAACAATTTCTGATAACAGTTATCAAAAACAATTTTTAAAAACAAAAAAACAAAAAACTTGTTTGCATACAAAATGTTCTCTAAACAAGTTTTTAATATTAACTTACCTTTAGAATTACACACACTCACACATACATTTACACAATTATATGTTTACAAATACACACACATACACACACACACACACACACTCACACACACATATATACACACACTCACACACTCACACATTCACACATATATATATACACATACTTACACATACACATACACACATGTTCACACAAACCCATATACACATATACTCATACTTTAACCTATACACTCATACATATAAATACACACATACATACACACACTCATACATACACATACACACACACATACACATACTCACACATACACATACTCACACACACACATACACACACTCACACATATACACATACACACACTTACACATACATATATACACACATACACACACACCCACATACACATACACTCACATATTAACCCATATATACACACTCACATACGTATGCATACTCACATATACACATACATATACACATATACTCAACACACACACACATACTTACACATACACATACATATATATATACTCACTCACACACATACTTATACACATCACACATATACACACATATACATACATATACTCACACACTATCACGCACACATACACACACTATCTCACACACATATACACTCACATTGCAATTATAGTGTGTATGTGGAAAATGTGTGTGTGTATGAGTGTATGTAAAAGTGTGTGTTTGTGAGATAGAGAGTGTGTGTGAGTGTATGTGTATGAGAATATGTGTGTGTGTGTGTGTGTGAGGGAGGTGTGTGTAAGTATGAGTATGTGTGTGTGTATAAGTGTGAGTATATGTGTGTGTGTGTAAGTATGTGTGTATAAAAGAGAGAGAATATGTGAGTGTGAGTGTATGTGTGTGTGTATGAAAGAGAGAGAATGTGTGAGTGTGAGTGTATGTGTGTGTGTAAGAGTGTGAGTATGTATGTGTGTGTATATGTGTGAATGAGTATGTATGTGTGTGTGTGTGTGTATGTGTAAGAGTGTGAGTATGTATGTGTATGTATATGAGTGTATGTGTAAGTGTGTGTGTGAGTGTGGGTAAATGTGTATGTGTGTGTGTGTGTGTGTGTGTGAGAGAGAGAGAGACAGTGTATGTGTGTGTGTGTGTTTGTATGAATGTGTGAAAGAAAGAAAGAGTCTGTTGTGTGTGTATAAGTGTGTATGTATGCGTGTGAGAGAGAAATAGAGAGAGAGAGTGTGTGTGTATGTGTGTGTGTGTGTGTGTGTGTATGTATGTATATGTGTGTATGTGTATATGTATGTGTATGAGAATTTGGGTGTGTGTATGTGTATGTATAAGAATGTGTGTATGTATATGTGTATGTGTATGTATGTGTGAGTATGTGTGTGTGTGTGAGAGAGTGAGTGTGTGTAAGTGTGAGTGTGTGTGTGTGTGTATGAGTGTGAGTGTATGTGTGTGTGTGTGTGAGAGAGAGAGAGAGAGAATGTGTGAGTGTGAGTGTAAATGTGAGTGTACGTGTGTGTATGAGTGTGAGTGAGTGTGTGTGTGTGTGTGTGTGTGTGTGTGTGTGTGTGTGTGTGTGTGTTTATGAATATGTATGTGTATGTATATGTGCGCACTTTGACTGTTAGCACTGAGAAAAAAAATGTGTTTATGTGTGTCGTGGAGAAGAAGAAAGGAAATGAAAAATACATGAAAACATAAAAAAAATTGTTCTTGTTTTGTAGTTTTTGAAAACACATTTTCCAGAACAGTTTTTAAAAATAATTTTCGAAAACAACTTATGCCAAACAAGTTTTTTTATTTTTTTGTTTTTGAAAACAAAAAAACTGTTTTCGAAAACACTTTCAAACAACCCCTAAATATCTATGTATTTTTAGTTAAAAAATCAATTGACCCCCATTGAAAAAAAAAATACTTAGTTGAAAATAATGTGTTTTAACCTATATTGAGAAAAATTCTTAAATTCACCTCTGGAACATTTGTCTTGGGATTTGGCACCATTGAATGTGAGTCCGAAAGGACTATCTATGGAGAGCCCCCATTACCAGAAGACAATAAAATGAAAAAGCTTATTACATTGGTTAATTGAAGTGCCACAATAGCCCAAACACCAAGTTGAAGGTGCACTTTTTCTTGATTACTCCTCATGGAAAACAACATGAATTAATATATATAACTGAAAGCATGATAACACTTGGTGATTAACAGGGTCAGGGATTGAATCAAAATCATTCTACGGCTCAGGGTTCTTCTACATGAGGATAAAACTACCAGGCAATGACTCTGCAGGAGTCGTAATAACATTTTATGTAAGTTATCAAATAGCATAAGTCTAAAATCTTAGAATATCAAACACCTATTTGTTAAATGATCACTTCATTTAAAATTTAAACTGTTAGATAGTATATACTTAATTAGTTTGATATATCTAACACGTTTTCTTACGTACAAGTGAGGTTTTTTATTAGCAAATGCATATGGCAATGAAATTATAGTGTCGAAACTTGTGTCTCCAATATAATATGCCTTGTTAGGTGTGGGTGAAATTTAAGATATATATGTGGTAATGGGTGATAGTAATTAATAGGATGGCACTCCAACAGCCGCTTTACATGCCAATGATATTTAAGATATGCACATAGTAACGAGAAATAATGGTGAGACTTGGAGCCAAGTTCTGTTTGATAAGAGACCTGAGACCATGTTAAGAGACCTTTTGTTTTGAAAGTTTAAACTGTTAGATGCTACATACTTAATCAGTTTGATGTCTCCAACATTAATACCTACATTTCAACGTAGAGTTTACCAATTGTCAAAGTATTCCAACATATCCTAGCTAGTTTAAGATTCTCCATAAAATCACTTTATATTGGAACAAGTATATATAAGATAGCGTTCCTAAATATCATCTCATTTTTAACACTCATTTATTACCTCTTATTTAGATGCATACTTGGTAAAATAAAAAACTTTTATTTCTCTCTCTTATTTTACCATGTCAACAAAGTATTCATATATGTAGTAATAAATAGGTGATTAAAATGAGTGGTATCTAACATTTCTTGAATTTAAATCGTCACTATATGCAATATTGACTCATTTATTTTGCTAATGTTGGGCTTACCATAGGTTCTTTATTGACAAAATTCCCATCTAGGTATTCAAGAACAATGCAAATAGTGGAGTTAGCTATCCTACACAACCAATGCAAATAAAGGCAACAATATGGAATGCAGATTGGGCAACTGATGGTGGCCTGACAAAAATCAACTGGTCTCACGAACCATTCAAGGCTCATTTCCAAAGCTTCAGCATTGATGGATGTCGTGTAAACTCTACAACCACAAGTTGCAATTCTTATAAGTTGTGGTGGAATAACATGAAATATTGGAGACTAACTCCAAGTCAATAAAAATTATATCATGACACCATAAGTAAATATATAATCTACTATTACTGCAATGACAAAAAGCGATACCACACACCTCTAGAATGCCAGTAATGTAAAGAAAGTATCCAGTTAATATTTCAATCCAGATCTTCTCCTTTCAATAGAGAAGTGTCTTAAAATTCCTTTTTTTTTGGGCGACATGGGAACCCTAATAGTTGAGATGACCACCCGATTTTTTGTTGGAGCCCAACATATACCTGTAAAGCCTCTAGATCCAACGGTACACCTCACACCTTGCACCAGTTCAACAAATCAAGAGTTGGATCTTAATTGGTTACAATGTGAAAATCACTAAGTGCAACAAGTTTTGAACCCACACTCGATAGGTTTCCATTACAGTTGACTTGGACCAAAGAATCATTAGTGGCAAAACAAAATAGACTAGGGTCTAAACTTTAATCACATGGAAATATTAAGGATATATATGCAATGAAACTAATCCAAAAATAATATTTTTTTATCTTATATATATTCAGACAAGAATACGTCAAAAAAGATGCCCCTCTTGTGCGTGTTAAACACATAATTAAAATAGATGCAAAAATAAAGTTGATGAAAGGGATAATATGCCACTTATACAAAAACTTGAAGATCTATTTTATTGTTTTTGACACTATAGAGGAGTTAATACACTTTTGCTAACCAAATGAATGTAGTAACATTAATTGATTTTGGTGTGGTCATAGTGGTTGCACTCCAATTCTTCGAAAGAAGTTTTGCGGGAATTATTAGGATTTTCATGAATTGAATACGTATGCATACACATGTCGATGCAAAAGGAGTTTGGGAGAATTATTCGTTTCAATGAGTGTTGACACACACGAGCGGATTTATATGGGGCTCTCACTTACTCAAACAACGGAGTTATTAACAAGTAACTTAGATCTTTATTTTTAAAAATGTATAAATTTTTAAGCTACTTTTAAATTAAAAAATTAAATTAGCCTCTAGCGAAACTATTATTATTTTTTTGTCTATATATGAATATTTAATTTTAAATGTGGTTTTAGCCACATGTCGTATTTGATAGGACCCCCTCAAATTAGTTTCTTAAATTAATGCCGTGAAAACTATGTCCAATGTTTGGAATCTTTAAATCATCAATCCGCTAATCAATTACTTGACAAGCAAATCATAAATTAATATTACTTGACAATCATTAATTAATATTACTTGACAAGCAAATAAACAATAAATAAGAACGTTGGAGCTTTTTTTTTTTTTTTCTTCTCTGCTACCAAGCTTTGAACCCTTGATCATGTTGATGTCCAACAGATATAATTGTAAGTCTTGAACCATCAAGCTCAAGGAAGCCCAGTAACGTTGGAGCTTGAAACCTAGCTAGTTTCCCAGGATTGAAGAAACCTCTATAAATACATAGTCATTAGTTCTCCACCCTCTCATCTCACAAAACATTAATTCTCGTACTTTGTATTTTCACAAGACATGGCCAATAGCATCAGACACACTATAGCTAATGACGCTCAGCGTCAGCACCATGCCTCCTATGGCAGCCGTTACACCACTGTTCCAAGCTTCTATGATCAAGAAACGCAATTTTCTGCGGCCAACAATGTCAATGTCACCACTGCTCCACGGCTCCATCAAGAAACGCAATTTTCTGCGGCCAACATTGTCCATGGCGCTTCTTTACTATCCCCTTATGGCTCACCAATGATGGCGGTTCATGGCTACCAGCCATATCGTCAGAGTATGCATAATCCAACACTATATGCCTCGCATGACTATCATGATTATTATAATTATCAGAGTCTGCAGCCAGAACTCGACGTGAGTATTGCTGATCAAACAATGCCTCTTCTTGACCAACTAGAACAACAACTGGAGGAAAAAACATTATTGCCGTTTCTCGACCATGGAGAAGTCGTAAATTATGTGAACGGCTTAATTGAAGATATAGCAGATCTTGTTGATGATGTGAATATTGAGTCGTCGTCTATGGATGTCTTCCAAAATTTGATGACACGGACGTATGAAGGGAATGCGAATAAAGATGAAGGTTGCGATACGTGTGTTGTGTGCCAAGAAGAATACGAGAACAATGAGACTATTGCGACTCTGCAGTGCGGCCATGAGTACCATGTAGATTGTATAAACAGATGGTTGTCAACAAAGACTTCTTGCCCTATTTGCAGAGCTAAAGTATCATGATATTAGTTATTTAGAGTTGTTAGAAGACTGTAATATTTTCCATGTTTGTGAATATGAACTTCTTTTAGTTTTATTTACATCAGTACTCAAAACTTTTGTATAAGAATTTCTATGTTTTTTATGTTTTGATGTTACAATGATGTTATTCTTAATGTTTCTCGTGTTAGCACTATCACGAGATTTTTTTCAAAACATCCCTTTCTATATAATGTGAATTTCATCAACACGTGACACTTATACACTAAAAATAAAACATGTAGAGCTCATAACGCTTTTAAGCAAAACCGTTGGTTATAGAGCAAGAAAGTCAGAAGCCTCACTTTGACATATTTAGGTCCACAACTAGTTGAAGGACTTAACCAAAAACATACATAATAGAACATGTAAAAAATTTGACCCAACCACTGGCCGCCAGTTAGTCTAGAGGTATAATTTTCTCTTTAATTAAGTATGAGAAATGTTGGAGATTAGTTCTTAGAGTGCACGTACAATATTTTTATGATGTAAAATTAGGTTAGATCTCTCTTTAAAAGAAAAAAAAATACCATATTTAAAAGTTGGATGAAATAGTAAAATAATAATTTGCTGTCATCGAACTTTCAGACCTATTGTACCATTAAAAAAGGGCAAAAAACTAATTTTAAAATACACTTCAAATTATGACCAAAAATAAACAGAAATACATTACGAATTAAGGGTGTAGAGCATAGTTGTCGAATCGTGAATCGTATCGTGAATCGAAATGTCATTTTTTTGAATCGTGAATTGAATCGAATCGTGAATCGTACCGATTCGGTCACAAATTTGAAACTAGTTGATATTTGACATATTATGTTTATATTAATAGTTTTTAGTTGAGATTCTTTATTTGAATTAATATTAATATATGTTTTTGTTACTTTTCTAGATTGTTCACTACTTCACTTATTCCTAGTAACCCAAACAATTTATGCATCACAATATCACACTATTTTTTTTGGTCGGAACAATATCGCATTTCACTAGTGTCCAAACTAGTGCTCAAAAGCTGTTGTAAACACAAGTGGTCCAATCAATTACGAGTTTTGTGTCCTATTTTTTTTACTAAAGTGGGCTTATTTTGTTTGCTACTTTGAAATATTTTGGGCTTTTAAAATAAAAAAAAAAAAATTTGACCCGAATCGCGAACGATTCAGTGAATCATACGATTCGGTACCGATTCACTTGCGATTCACGTCAATTCACGATTCTCCTATCCGATTCGTATCATTTTTTTAATGAATCGTATCAAATCGTACAATTTGAATCACGAATCGTACGATTCTAATTACATTGGTGTAGAGTATATCTCATACACTCTTTGTATTACACGTTACTTATATTATGATATTTTTACATTAATTATTCTTTACATCTTTGCTTATATCAGAATTTTGCATGCAGACATTCACCAATGCGGAATGTGGACCAATCCTATTTCATTATCTTTTATCCAAATTTTATTGATATCTTATCGATCAAAACTATATTCTTTCTTCAAAATTCAATTACCTTACAACAATTCACTGGTTAATTCGATCTAAGAAATAAAAATTGATGCTCAACAAAGTAGTTTAACATTTTGTTTAGTAACATAAATTTGATGTAATCCTCATCTTGCACAGCCTGTAGCTTGTCTTGCCATGATGGCCATGAGGTATTAATCCCTTATTTTCTAGCAACTTCCCTCTATTTAGAATTTGTAAGTTTGTTCCAGTGGGTCCCCCTGTAGTTTTTTCATTTAATGGGTTCATCTCAAAGTAATTTAATTTAAATGTTGGTGTGTTTGGAGACAGGAATGTAGATAACTGACAGTATCACCTTTGTTATTGTGGAATTCAGATGCAGCATTTTGATAAAATTGTCGTGAAAAACTATCCTGATGATTTCTTTTCATGAGATATTAGGGTATAGAATGTACTTATTGTGGGTTATTGTTTTCTTTCTTAGGTGATACATATTGTTTCTTAGACTTATAGCATTTCTCTGCCGGTTTACGTGACAACAGTTATTACATACATGTCACAATATGCTCTTCATGCTAATTTGTAGATTAATATTAAGATTAAGGCTCCTACAACTTCTATTTATTTCTTGCCCTAGGATGAAGCTAATTTGAACTTCATGCAGCTGACAAATATGATGAGCTGAAAATGTCATGTACAAGAGGGTCTGCTCTCAAATCTGATCTGGCCTAACCACTCTCACAATATGATAACCCATATCAGCTGTTTGGGTACAAGAGCTACATCTCAATTTCTGCTGCATAAATATGAATAGTCAAGGCTTATTGGATCCGTGTTACCTTTCTTATCACTGAAGGCTCTCGCATTTTCTTATTTGTTTCGATCAACTAAACCCAAGCGACCTTAGGAATTAGCTCTAAGCCTTATGACCAGATTATCTCCATACCAAATGAAACTAAATGAAGTCTTTATCTTATTACGTGAGATTGACTATATAGATCTGACAATGTTATTTATTTTGTGTTTTAAATTCATAAGAGGAATCTGACAAAGATTATGCTATTTGTTGGTTCTTTGACACAATTAATTTTTTTTTTTTTTTGAAGTTGGACTGACAAATGGGTGAAAATTCTGTAGACGTGCAAATTACCCACGTCAATTGTACGTATGAATAAAAAATCTTTTAAAATCAATAAAGAATTGTATCAATTGAATCACTACCAACGCGCAGAATAGTACCATAGTGTATTATCTCTTTTTGTTTTTTGTTTTTTTTGGGTGTCAGGAAGAGTCATATGTGTATATATATTAACAAAGGTATCGACTAATATGTACAAGCAAAAATAATTCTATTGAAAGGTTACAAGTCAAAGAGGGAGGGATATGTTGGGAATCGTGCATGGTATTTTAAAAATTTATAATCAGAATAAACGCAGCGGAAATTATTAATAATACTCATGCATCCATTCATGGCTAATTACGTAGATTACATACTTGCATAATAATCAACTATAAATTACGCATAAAGATTTCAGGATTACCTTTCCATGATGACGAATCTGATGTAGAATAAGCTTCCCATGTGTGAAGCCTCCGAAAGTATCAACACATAATCTGCACCCTTAATTGGCTTTCACCCCCACTAGGTTTTCTAGAGAAACTCTATATATTCTTCTGACTATGATTTTTGTGCTAACTAAACCTGTGTCAGAATATTACATTATATAGGAAACATACATGACCTAGGGCCACATATGGGCCAGTCTTAAACAAACCATTTTTGGACTCATAATAACCAGATCAATATCAAGTTACTACGAGCTCAGTTAAATTAATATTAGGATGATCCTAAAATTAATTTAATCTTTTCTCTAATCCAATTAATCTGTAAATTTCATTTGTGTGTGACCTCTCGGGTTCATAATTAATTGGCAGTGAAATAATATTAATCCAATTAATATTTAATTAGAACTCTTCTAATTTATTTCTCGCAAGTCGTGAGTGATACCTAGCAGTATATCACGACTACCCAACTAATAATGATGTGAAATTCTATGAACCCTTGAGTAATAATTATGCAATCAATTCCTTCTGTCTAAATTATCCAGATTGAGCCAGAGTCATGGATAATGTCATCAAACTCTATTACTCAATCATATGTCCAAATCTATTTAATCAGTAACTTATAAATAATACGTGGAACAACTTCCACTATTCTACCTCGGCCAAGGATTTCTAGTTACTTGATTAATAGATCGCATAGGATCCCTAATTGACAGATTCTATATCTACACACACCTATCTCCATGCTGGAATAGATCGTTACCACTGAGTACATTATCCAATCCTTGATGAGGACTAGTTTTATTGCACTAGCAAATCACGTTACCCCTAACATAAGATAACCATGGTGTCTCAGGTCTAATGACTAATTGCACTATTATACTATACAACGAATTATTGACAATTCCATGTAATTCATTGTATTAGCGGTCATGTCTAGTTACTTGTTCTCAACAAGCACTTATACATCTATCTTTACGACATGAGACTAATCGCCCAAATCACTATCTCATATTATTTGGATGGTAGACTGTAATATGATCTTTTCGGATAAATCAATGTCTAATTAATTTATCCTACGAACGGGAACTATTTTAGAATATATTTATGAATATAGATTTTGTCATTCATATCGTTACTCTTAAGGATAAAATCTATAAATATTATTCTAAGGACTCTTATTTAAATAATTAATCGCATTAATTATATTTAAATAAACCGCCCACATTAAATAAATAATATAATTATTATGTCCTAAAATTGGCATTTAAGGCATATAATCTAACAATCACCCACTTGCACTAAAGTCAATTACTCTGGTATCTCATACCCATCTTCTCAAGATGGTAATCAAATGACTGCTGAATTATTGTCTTAGTCAGTGGACTAGCACCGCCAACTGTTGACGTTATTTACTGTATAATATCATCATTTCCACAATCTCTGATCTATATGGTATTGCCTCTTTAACGCGCTTGGATATCTAGTGAGACTTAGGTTCTTTAGCTTGCGCTACAACTCCATTGTTGTCACAATACTACCTGTTTGACTTAATGGAAAGAACCATCCTTAGTTCAGTTACGAACTCCTAGATCCAAACTGCTTCCTTTTGTTACATCTGATGCAACGATACACTCAACCTTTGCAATTTGCAATTGTACCAATATTTAGAACATTTCCAAATTGCTCTTCCATTATAGGTGAGTAAGAACCCATATGTGGATTTCTAATAATCCACTTTAGACTCTTAGCCTGAATTCATAAAACTTTAAGTTTCACCTTCTCCATATATCAAGAATATTTCTTTAGTGTTTCTCAAGCGCTTAAGAATGTTCTTAATTGCTTTCCAGCGTTCCTAACCTGGATCAGATAGACATCTGCTCATAACACTTATAACATTTGTGATATCATGTCTTTGTACATAGCATGACGTATATAAGATTCTTAATTGCTACTGCACTTAGAATCTTATCTCTCCAGTCTCTCTCTCTTTAGTAGTCTTAGGACTCACAACCCTAGAGAGATAAATGTCATGTCTTAAAAGAGAACAACCCTTTTTTATTAACATGTATTTCATCAATATAAATGCATTCTTATGTAAGTAGGTACATTTAATTGGTTAATGTGTATAATTCTCATTTTCGTTCAATTTTGGGACTTTCTGAACATTTTGGAAAATTATAAGAATCGTAGAAAATAATTAACGTAGACAATTATGAATTAGAGTAAATAAATAGTTAGATTTTAACTAAAATGACAAACTAGTAAATAAGTATTTAGTTATGGGTAAGTTAGTCATTAGGCTTATATATCTTTTATTATACATATATACACATACATATTATATGCACACTTACACAAAACACACACAAAAATCAGACACACACACACACTGATACACGCTGAAAAACATACACACAAGAAGAGAAGAAATCAGGGAAAAAAAAGAGGAAGAAAGAAGAAAGATAGGAGCTAGATCTTGCCCTCTCAAGCTTCATATCATCATTTCTTGAGATTATAAGGTGAGGGAAATCTTTTAAAAACTGATTTCAGAAGTTATATTGCATATATATGTGTTGTTGAGTAAGAAATTGTTGTATTATACAAGTTTAGACACATATATGATTGCAAGATTTTGTTGTAGTTGTTGTATTGTGTGAACTATTTGTGCATGTAAACTCTGAGGAGAAATTCTGGAAAAATATATATGTTCATCTAGACTTTGAGAGGAATAATTCTTGTTTAGGTCGAGTCATAAGAAAAAATCATTTACTTGCCCGAAAATGCCAAAATCAGTGAAGTTTTATAGTTGACTGAAACTGGATAGTTTTACTTGCCTAAATTTCGTGGAGTTTTTGACCTAGTTAGACTACTTGGAAAATTATGAAAATTTTACAAGACCTAGATAAGCCAGTCTAAAACAAGTTCTATTTAGGTCAAGTTGGCCAATTCCTTCATCTATTGCCTCTAAGAAAATAAAAACCAAAACCTGACAAAATTCGTGACCAATCTGGACAGCTCTGCGCACTTGAGTTGTTTTAGTCATATCTTGATGAATTTAACTCGGAATTGAGTTCCGTTTGATTCTAGAGTTATCTACTTTCGAAATATTTCCATACACGTAAAAATCAGTTTCATAGGTGCTTAGGTAAGTGTGCAGCCAAAGTTAAGCTACTGCTGAGATGTTGAAACTGTTAAACTTATTTGTTTTGTGGTCTTATTGCTTCTCAAGGTTAAATAATGTGTTATATATGCTTATCTATGCTTATTTTACTATCAAATATGTGTATAGAACATGTCTAGGTGATTGGATAACTTGGTTCATTACTAGATTGCTCCCTCCTAAATTTTGAGTTAGGGTTTCATATGGAAATTGAGGATTTTTGGGTAACCTCATATTAATGCTTGATTTATTAATAATTAGACTCAATTTAGGAGTAAATAAACCTAGAATAAAGCTTTGAATGGGATAGAAATGCTTGAATTATAAGATCATTTAGTTAAAGTTAGTTATCGGGCACTATTCATGCAGACCCAAGAAATAATGCCCCAAACCTAAATCCAATGCTAGATATATGTTGTTGAGTGGATAAAACTGCCCCACGTTAAAATTTATCGAATTCCGAAAACATTGATTTTCATGACTCCTTGTATGCGCACCGTAGAATTAATGTAATTAGAGTCTTTAGAACTAGTTTAATACTTCGAGTAGGTACCATAAATGGGTTAGAGAATGACTAGATGCTTTAGTTAGCTAAACCTTGGCTAAAGCTAGTTCTGGCTTATTGAATTCAAAGGGGAAAATATTGAAGTTAGGGTTTTATAGCTAGTATTTAACTTGTAGTTGATTATTAAAGTGTTTAATTGCATTGGTATAGCTTGTATAATCTATTGGTGAAGTTCATGAATTGAATGACTTGACTATTTTATTGGAGCATGACTATATTTTGTGTACGTTGCTATATAGTTTGTTGAAACTTCTTATGTGTTAATAAGTTGAGCTACGTGTATGATGAACATATAGTTTATATGTTAAGAGTAATTTTGATTAGTTATAGATAGCTAATGGCTAAAGTGTTAAACTTATATGAAAACACTAGGGTTACGTATTCGAGCTAATTCGAGAAAGTTTGAAGTAAATCGGAGCTATTTTCTTGAATGCTTGGCTTAATTCCAGGTGAGGGAGTCTTCATTCTTATGTGCATAATAGTTTATTTTCTTGTACATAGATTATGCGATTTAATATAATTGTTAAAGTAATGTGCACTTATTGTCTATATATTATGTGTGAGGGCAACCTACTTTGTTGTCCCTCGATCATGTGTTTATTGGTTTATCTTATTGTTATCATTTTGAGTGCATTACATTGTGGTTGCACAACCATTTGGGCATGGTAGTGTCGTGGAAGCCGGGGGGCATCGGACTTGCCGGTATACCTCGGCGACCATGGTTGCCCAATCCCTCTCTCGCTTGGGATGCCGTCCAGAGAGTGTTGGGTAGTAGGATTTTGGGGTACATCCGGAGTACACCCAACTTGGAGATATAAGGGGATGCCGGCTTATCGTTATCAGTGACATTATTCATCGGGATATCTGTTCGTGGTTCATGGATTGTGGTTCGAGAATTAGATTAATCAGGATCATCGAGTTGTATTCTTTTTATTGTGTGGTATTTTATTGAATTCTTGTGTTTATTATTGTATATTACATGTATTTGTTGCACTGCACAAACCCCGAGATACAATTCCCGTGTCCCCTCCCTCGCTGGGCATACGTATTTGGTATGTTCTCGTTGTTAATAATTTCAGGTGAGGCAGGTTCAGCTTCCCTTAAACCTATAGTGGGCAAAACTTGTAAAATTCTATGACTACGTGTTACCTTGCTACTAGCTTTATGGACGTTGTGTATGCTTCATGGGCCCTAGCACCAAGTAGATGATAATTGCTTATAGTCTATTTTGTGGCCTATGGTATTGTATATAGTCTTGGCCTTTTTGAATGTTATAAAGTGTATTAACTTGAGCCAACATGTTTGGCAGGATTGTAAACGACTGTAATAACTTAAAGTACTTTCATTACTCGTCTTTCATGCATGCTTGTGTACTTATCTTGTTGTTTAGTCTAAGGCCTAGATGGCCGTGAGATGGGGCATAGTTGGTTGGTTGGAGTTAGAGTTGTAGGAGAATGTTTGATTATGGCTTTGTGATTGTATTTTGTTGTTCGCAGGTTATCTGTTAGTCCTATAAACAGGGGAGACTCCGTCTGTTTTTTCTCATTTTTCGTGACTTGAGATTTAGATCGAGTTGTGTATAGTGAATTTATAGAGCTCCTGTTTCCGTGAGAAAACAAGGTGTTACAGCATGTACTAGCTCCAAATGAGCTTTAGCGCGCCATGAAGTTTTAGGAGATGTAAACCTATGCATTTTCCTATAGATACAACCTTCACATATTCTTTCTTCTCTTGCAATGGTAAGAAGACCGACTACCATGTTCTTTTCTTTAAGTAGATGCAACCCTCTGTTATTTAAGTGACCATATCTTAAATGCCACAATAATGAATTTTCAGTTGTAGTACTTTTAAGAGCAAGTTTATCTTCCAATGGTATGACAAGAGGAAAAACTTTATTGGCAGCCATGTTGACTATTACGACTGTGGAATTATTTTTCTTGTCAACTATTGTGCATTTTTTATCATAAAAAATGACTAAATATCCTTTTTTTGTATGAGCTGACCAACACTTAGAAGATTTTGAATTAAATTTGGCACATAAAGAACATCACTAATGAGCTTTTGATTACCTATCTTGGTATCAGAAGGTTAATGGTGGTGAGATGAGGATATAATTATTTGATCTTCACATTCAATAATTTAGATTATTTTCATCGCAATTTGCATGTTAGTAGGAGATCTAAATCCTCCCTTATCTGGTTGGAAACTTTCCGGTTGCACGTTATAAAGAAAAAAAGGAAAATAAAATTTATGCCACAGTTGCTTATGTATACACTGTACAAAAACCGGAAAGTCTTGACCAATTCAAAAGGGAAAATCTCACATTTAATCCCTATTGTTTGTAAAAAATTTCAGTTTGGTCCTTATTGTTTAAAATATTTTAATTTAGTCCCTATTATTTTTTTAAAAGTTTCAATTTTATCACTATTGTTTAAAGTTTTTCAATTTTGTCCTTATTGTTTGTCAAAAGTTTCAGTTTCATCCTTATTATTTAAAAAAAAATTCAAATTCGTCCCTATTGTTTCTTAAAAAAATTTAATTTAGTCCTTGAATAATAGGGTCGAATTTGAAACTTTAAAAAAATAATAGGGACAAAATTGAAACTTTTTAAAAATAATAGGGACAAAATTAAAACTTTTTGATAAACAGTAAAAACGAAATTGAGAAATTTTAAACAATAAAGAGAAAATTGAAATTTTTTTGCAAAAAAATAGAAACTAAATTGAAACAAATAAAACAATAAAAACTAAACTAAAATAATTGGGTAATAATATGGACTATTTGTGAAATTTTCCCAATTCAAAACTCCAAATGAGGTCATGGATTATAAAAATGACGAATAGGGTAGAGAATCTTCCACATCATTACGCATTATGGATTATCACTGCAGTATTGTTTGTGAAATTAGATGGTGACTTGTAATAGTAATAAAAGGAAAAAAAAAAAAAAGCACACACACACACACACGGATGGTGACTAAGGTAGACACCGTAGACTGCTGACATGCATGAATGATGTTACAAACACGGTAAGGCTTAGAGCTTGTTTGGAAGTGTTTTTGTTTTTTAGTTCTGTAAAATAATTTTTAATAATAGTTTTGGAAAACTATTTTTAAGAACAAAAAAATAAAAAAATTGTTTGATTAGAATTGTTTTTAGAAAGAAGAGCTGTGAATACGTTGTTAGTTGGAGGAAATAAGAAAGAGAAGACGGTGAGAGACTCTAGTAAAGTTAGTTTTAAAGTGTGGCATTGAAGATGATGTTGTTTACGAAATTGCCATAAAAGAAAACTACTACTCCGTGTTTTTGTGTGTTTGGGAACAAAACTTCAAAAAACATGTTTTTTTAGTTCTCTATTTCTGTTTTTGAGAACAGAATTTTGGAAACTGTTTTTTAGAACAATTCTCCAAAACAACACTATCCAAACAATAACTTTTGTTTTTTTGTTTCTAAAAACAAAAAAAAACAGTTTTTAAAAACCATTCCGGGCCTAAGTATTTAATATAATTCATATAATTTTATCGTCTTAATGAGAAATTTGCGAAAATATTTTATTGTTTTACTAAAATTTTAAATTAGTTTCTATTGTATAAATTAGTCAATTTAATTTTTATTTTAAAAAAAATTAAATTTGTTCTTATTATTTAAAATTAGTCAATTTAGTCCATATTATTTTTCAAAATTTTTCATTTTAGTCATTGCCTATATTGACTAAATTGAAAATTTTTGAAAAATAGTACGGACTAAATTGAATTATTTCAAAAACAATAGGAACTAAAAGGGATTGACTAAAATTATTTTTTTTGAAAAATAGTATGGACTAAATTGAATTATTTTAAAAATAATAGGAATTAATAGGACTAATTTTTAATAAGAGGGACAAATTTAATTTTTTTTAGAAAAATAATAGGTATTAAATTAACTAGTTTTCAATAATATGAACGAATTTGAATTTTGAGAAAACAATAGAAACTATTTGTACAATTTCCCCTCCTCAGGTGGACAACAAATTCTATAATTATCATCATAGATCAACCCCAAGGTGGCTAATAGGAAGCTTTGAAGATCATTCACCACGACAAGGAACACCTAATGTTAGGTAGTGATCTATTATAATAAAAAAATTTAATTTCGAATTACGGTCTCAACTTCCATTGTTTAAGGAAAAAAAAAAGGGCAACATTTTCCTTTATTTATCTGTTAAACGAAACAATTATTACTAAAGTGATGCCCCCAAGGCATATTTGTTTATTTATTTATTTTATTCAAGAAATAATTAAATTATTTTAAATCACTTAAAATGTTATATATAAAAAAAAAAAAACACATTCATTATCAATTTACAAACATTGAGCCGAAGTAGTGATGCCAACGTAAAGGACTACAAAATCTGCCATTTAACATAGGGAACAAAGAACAATTAAAAGAATTCTTGCACTGATGCTCTTCTTTTCAACTAATAAACCATATATATTTTTTGGTAAATACTAATAAACCACAGGTCCACATGAATCATCTACTACTAAGTGGTCAACGCATAGCCAAATACAATGACAACTTGTGATGAAAACAGATATTATTTTTGGAGCTCACAATTAAAGAATCGAAATGAGCTTACCAAAAAAATTGTAGATAGACGCAAATGTATGTTCGCCAACGAAGCTCTGTTTTCGTGCCTTCTTGACTCAAATCATTTTGTTTGCAAAAATACTTCAGCTGCTCAATGGAGCAATACCCTATCCATTGTCCCAAAAACAAGAACAGCCAGTTGATGTCCCTTTTCTTGATCTCAATTATGGGGACTATGTATTCATATTTCTGACAAGAATTGCAGGGCGGTGGCGTAGGGTGCTCCCAGTAAGATGGATCCATTGCACCCATTTTGTTCTCATAGTTCTTATGAATGAACTTCGTAACCTCTTTGAACTTTTCCGATAAACTGTAATGGATATTGTATGTAGTTCCACAGTTCTTGCATTGGACCCACCCGTGAATGTTGCGTATCCCCTCACGCCCCATGAAGCCCAAGCCGTGTACTTTTGCACGGCGATTAGTAGCCCATCGGTGTGGTGCCCTTATCGGCTCCTTCTTTTGATTTGCAGCCGCGGATGGTGGCAGAAACAGTTGCCGCAGCCTTTCCAGACGCGATAGTAATGTTGAACTTGAGTTGAAACTACTGATGGCCGCCCTTCTTGGGCCAATTGTGATGGCACATCACCTGCAATGCGTTGTTGATACAATGCAGTGGAGCGTTGTTGATACATTTCTTGATCAGAACTTGGATAGATTCTTGGTGTTGCATGAAAGCTTGGTCCTAGTGTCAATTGTAGGTTGAGAGCCGCATGTTGTGGCTGGGGTGGTGGCGGCGGCGGCAGCATTTGCTGGTGATTTGAAATTGGTGGTGGTTGTCGCGCTGGGTGGTGGTCAGATAACTTTCGGTGTGGTGCCCTTGATGGCACATCACGTGAAAAGTGTTGTTGATACATTGGTTGAGAATGGGGATAAATTCTTGGTGTTGAATGCAGGCTTGGTCCTAGTAGGTTGAGGGGAGGTGTTGCAGTAGACAATGGTTGTCGTTGCCGCGCTGGGTGGTGGTCAGATATGGTTAATTGGTGGTGTTCTTGGTTGTTTTCTTGGAGCCAATTAGATATGTTTCGCTTCATGGTAATGAAATTTTTTCAGGAATGAGAGAGGGTTGAGTTGGAGAAAAGGCTGCTATTTATAGTTTTTTTTTTTAGGCGATTAGATATCTTTCGTTTCTGAATTCAAATAAAAAAAATCTCATTTGATATACTAAACCTTACCAAGCAAGTGTTGGAAAAAATACGTACTCGTCATAATGAGAAAAAAAGGATAATTCAGTGTATAAAATTATTACTATATACGAAGTTGGAAATGGTCAAATTTATTTTAGAGTCAGTTGTATGATTTTATTTTATATTTTACAAAAAATCAAGACAATATTTTTAATTGGTGAAGGTATCAATGTCCTCGTATATCAATTGAAACATGTATATAAAGCTCAGCTAAGCCAACTGATTGAACATAATTAAGATCTTCTTTTCAGTTACCACAAAATTGTATAGTACTAGTTGATGATAATCCGTGCACAACAACATCAAAACTATGGCAAACTAGTGATATTTCATCCTCCAAGGGTGTCAAGATCTTCAATAAAATAAAGTTATGAATTTAATTTGTTCGAGCATCTAAATGCTATTCAGGTGTCGTAGTACCTCCATCACTGTTAGGAGTCAAAGATGCTGTTGAAAACTGCAGCGCGAGTACCTAGTCTCTATTTAGCTACTTATACTATGTTTTTTGGACATAATAAAATGGTAATTATAATTTTGCAAAAAAAAGAAGAAGAACGTAGTTTTTTGACCGAGTGTTTCTCATTGGCATGAGCATTCATCTCTCTCATGTCCAAAGTCGTTACCTTAAGAGGGATCCGGAATACCAAAGACAAATTTGCATCTTGATTCTACGATAAAGAATAAAAATCATAGTTTTTTGACTGAGTGTTAGTAATAATTAGAAAATAGAGTAAATTGCACCAGACCTCCTTGTAGTGAGGTTTAAGTGCACGCAATTCCCTGTGATCCAAAAATCCCCTCCAAATCCTCTTATGGTCATTAAAAAGTGCATATAACTCTCTCTGCCATCAAATAATCCGTTAAATTTAACGGAAGTGAGTTTTTTTTATATTGATTTTCAACTAATGTTACAATAAAATAATTATAATATTTGACCAAATTACCCCTTATTAAAAAATAAAAAAACAAAATTAAAAAAATAAAAATAAAGTAAAAAAACCCATCTTCTCTCCCCCCCCCCCCCCCCCCCCCCCCCCCCCACCCAAACAACACAAAAATCGCCATCCTACCCCCCAACACCCCCCACTTCCCAAACCCCTAAGGATATAAAAGTCTTTTTATATTTTCAAGTGAAACTAAATAAAGTCTTTATCTTATTACGTAATACTAATTATGTAAATCTGACGATATTATTTATTTTGTGTTTTTAATTCATAAGAGGAATTTGACAAAGATTATGCTATTTGTTGGTTCTTTGACACTATTAATTTTTTTTTTTTTGGAACTTGGACTAACAAATGGGTGAAAATTCTGTAGACATGCAATTTATCCATGTAAAGTGTATGAATAAAAAATATTTTAAAATTAATAAAGAATTGTATCAATTGAATCACTACCAACGCGCAAAATAGTACCATAGTGTATTATCTCTCTCTTTTTTTTTTTTGGGTGTCAAGAAGAGTCATATGTGTATATATATTATCAAAGGTATCAACTAATATGTACAAGCAAAAATAATTCTATTGAAAGGTTACAAGTCAAAGTGGGAGGGATCCGATCTTAATTTCTCTAACATCCAATCTATTATATGGTTGGATCTTAATTGCTCTAACATCCAATCTATATATTACATGGTTGACATATTCCGCTACTGAAGTACTAAACTTTTGAGTTTTTTTTTTGTGTTAAGGAAGTAAGTATATTTATTTTATTTCTACAAATCTCAAACAAAACATAGGTTTTTACATCTCTTACCTATCCATTCAAAACCTCAATATTTCACTTTTTACAAATTTTTCTATTCAAGTTTGGGTTGTAATTCAATAAGTTAGAATTGACATTAATTTTCTCACGGAGGGTGAGTTTCACAAGTGTGTATATGTTAGTTTGAATTGATGGACGAATTTTTTCTGAAAAAATATTATTATTCAATCAGTTTAAACTTAAACGAGTCAGGACAAAATGCGTTGATATTCCTAAACTTAAGAATAAGATTTGTGCGAATGGGTCAACAAGGGTCTTGGAAAATTTAAAAACTAGTCACACTTTTCTACCTAAATTTTGGAGACTGTCAAGTGAACTTCACTACCAGCCCATCCAGGAGCGCGATATAATAATCTTCAGATCAAGACAAAGTGTTAAACATTCCACAAAGAAATTACGTTTAACATGGTTACATCACGGAATTTAAAATTGTGAATATATTCAATATAATTTTATTTAGAATAAATTCTTCATCATAAAATAAATACATTTAACTATTACCCAAAAAACAAAAAAAGAAAAATGATGATATTGACTAGCATGTTGTCCTACTCCACAAACGTAGATTACTCTTTAATCATTCAAAATGTCTCCATGCTTTTCATATATATAGATTTTTTTTTTTCATGTATGTCTTCTCCAACTTAATATTGTCTGTTAGTTATATACTTACTCAATTGAGAGATGGTTCTCGAGGATTACCCTAAACCTACAAGTAGGCAGACTGAAGAATATGAGAATTTTGATTAAATTAGTTATCTCATCTACCATTATAATTATGTTTTATCACAATAATTTTTATTTTATTAATAAGATATATCATAAGATTAGCTTTTTAAAAAATATATATTAAATTTAAGTTAAACTCCGTACACAAGTAGAATTTCCTAAAAGTAAGCGATAATTTTTTGGGGAAAACCCTACATTTTAAAGGAAAAATTAATATTGACATAAACAATTGGAAACTATTGTACTTTATTAGTCACTCCGAGAAAAGTTTGATGGAAAAGGTTTTGGCAATGACCCTATATTGATAACGTTAGACTCGGTCAAGATGATGTTCTATATAGGTTAAACATAGGATATGCAATCAATTTGTAATGACGAGTTTTTCATTTTTTTGGGATAATGGAAGTTTAAGTCTGATTCGAACTTGATCACAATAAATTGTTATTCGATTATTTCATTTAATTTTGGGATGTAATTTGTAATGACGACTTTAATCACTATAATAAAAATATTTTCTTCCAACATGGAATAAAGCAACACCCATCCTAAAAAAAAACTCATTCGATAAAGGTACAAGGCTCTAATTTTGTGCGTAAAAAATTTGGACAAACAAACAGAGATGCGAAGCGCATTGAATAGCTTCGTAAAGCCCGTGAATCTCATTACGTAAAAAATATCCCATTACTTTTGGTTTGTAATCTTGAGAATTTTGCTATAGTGGCCAGTGTGAACTAAGAAATCGAAGTAATTTCTGATCAAGTTACAGTAAGCAAAGATCTATTGAAAATCAAGCTAAGACCATTGAATTCATTTCTTTTCGATTAGCTCCAAATTTCAAAAACTTTTTGTTCAAACTAGAATTTCATGGTCGACGTGGTGATTATCAACATTCAAGCGACGACCTTTGAATTCTCATTTCTTTCGATGTACTGATTTTACTGTAAATTTCATTGTATTTCTTCTAGAGTAATCAAAACTTTTGTACTATCAAGTTAGAATTCAATGAATTTTTACTTACGGTTGAAAATAATAAATAAATATAATAATAAAAAAATTACTGCAATAAATTTACAAAAACTCTACTTTCCATGTTATTAGTTAGGAAACATTTTTTATCTGTTGATTGGATTTTACGTATTCCAACTAATGTAAAGACTGAGTAAAAGTCGGTATTGGCGAAACCTCTACTATTTATGAATACCTTTTCTTTCAATAAAAAGAAATACATATAATGAACTCCTCGCATATAGTTTAAACTTTTTTAGATGATATGATAATTTAATATAATATCAGCCTAGATTGCCAAATGGTTTTAAATTCAAGTCTTGTTAACACTCGCTTAAAAATACCAAAGTTGCTCATATCCCCCGGAAAGGATAACTTGCTCTTTGTTATACTCCATGCTATTAATAGAATCTTGATTATGTTTATACGTAATGAGAAAATTTTTACACTAACACAAACTAGTGAAGACTAAGGGACAAGATTGAAATACTCAGACGAGATCTCATAGACATAGAATTGACAAAGATAATAATTCTTGATAGAACTTAATGGTGTTAATCAAATCTATATAACCGACCCCTTAATAGTTTCCCATCTTAGGATAAATATATTTTCAACTATTCCAACAGAAAATGACAAGTCTTCTCTCAAAACGTTCCACCACCGGATTCCATATCGCCTTGTACTATAAACAATAATATCTATTTGAATGTTATGTTACAACCAATATTGATAAACAACAGAAGCCGAAAACTCTCGCTAAGCACGAAATTTTACAAAAGGTCCATCTATTTCGAAAAATATTAGTGAACCATGATGATTGAAAATTTAGGCTACAACTTCTCTAAAGCTCTTAATTTACTCTTCAGGAGTGCTTTGAAGCAAGCAATCACTGTTGTTGCTTGGAGAAATAACACTCACACGATGACTTGGTACTTTGATGAGCTCCTGAGCCACATCTTTGAATTCAAGAAATCTTCCAGCTTTGCATTTCGATAGCAGTTGTGCAGCTTCTTCTTTTTTCATCAAAATTTTGACTTTCAGCCTACTGTTGTCTGTAACATAACCATTAATGGCTATGTTACGTTGAGCTGAATGAGGTTTTTCCGGTGTTCTCGCTGAAACACGTGGCTGTACTCCTTGCTTATCGCATTTTGGGTCAAAACCATTCTCATTTCCTTCTTTGTGAAGTAAGGTTTCTGATTCGAACTTCACTCTTTTCTTTTGCTTGACAGAATTAGCTGTAGGCTTGATCTTATCCAACTCATGATCAGTGAATACGCAGTCTTGAACCTTTGATTTCATTGCTTTGTTTTTTCCACCAAAGCTCTTCAAGAAGCCCAACATTTTGCCCATATTAATTTAGCTCGTGCAAGCACAGAATGGTTTTATTTGTTTACTTTTTTGCAGTAGGGTGGTTGGGGGGGTGGGTGGGGGGTGTCGGATTTGTGACTTAAAGGTGGTTTGATGCACGGAATTCTTGCTAATTAAGTGGGAACTATTTTGAGGTTTGTGACTGGTGACTATGTAAACGAAGGGAAGTTCAAGAAGTGTGCACCTTGAAAATGATTCGATACACGAAATTTTTGTTATATGCAAGTTGTTAAAGGGTCGGAAGAACGAGGTTTTTGAATTTGAACTATGTAAAATGAAGGATGCTGAAGAAATATTGTGTGTAGCTTGAAAAATGTTATACAGGAAGTATGAGGTTGGGAATTTGAGGCGACTACCTCATTACACGAAATTTTACTATGTACAAATTCGAAGAAGGATGAGACCTATTTTGAAGTTGGTGACTTATGACTATGTATTATTAAATGAAGGGATCCTGAAGAAATTTGTGCAGCTTCAAGAATGTTATATAGAGATGGTATGGTGGGGCTTTGCATGGAGTGGTCAGTAGAGTACAATTTGGGTTGAGGTGTTGAATCAGTCCAACACCGTACCTATGGATTATTGACGAATTATTGAAGTCTTGCACATTTCATTTCAATTTTCAGTCAGAAGTCAACACTCAAAACTTTTTTTCCTTTTTCTCAACAAGAGTTTATAATATCAGGTTAAATAAGACTACATATAAAGGGACAAATTAAAAAATGTACATAAATTCAAAAAATAATATAACAACAAACTCAAATCAAGTTCTATTATCAAGAAAAATAAAACATAGAGTTAAGGGGGCGTGCATCAATCAGAATTAAATATGAGATAGAAATTCAGCTTGCACCAAGTTAAAATACACTCATCGGAACCATCAGAGAAGCAATTAGAAGCTCACTAATGGCGAGCGATAAAAACACATGTAAAGAGGGACGACCAATCCCCTTGGAGGCAACTAGTTAGAAGCCCTAACACCTAAACACTTTAATCTCACCGGTACACGACGAGAACTACAACTAACATTCAAAACTGAAAAATGCAAATGCCGTCCAAGATTGGTAGTGCTAGAATTTCAATTGCATTATCATCTGAAAAAAAGTAGAGCCAATAATAAAACTATAGGTCATTTTCTTTCATTTCTAGCTTGTTATCAATCATCAAATTATGGAGAAAAATCAAACTTATAAAAAGTAACCGGCCCAGTGATCACGCAACTTCTCCATCAAGTATGGGAGTTTTTTTCTAACTAAGGCCAAATTCATTTTGTTTGGGAGCTCTTCGGGCCCACCTCCGAGGCTTCAAACATTAGACGCTAAAAAAGTTATCCAAAGACTTGGTCTGAGAAAATGACTTTCACCACCAATAAGTAGATCACTAATATAGTATTACGCGCTTTGGATTATTTTGTATACTTTTATTACTTATAGTCAACATTATTGAAAACAAATTAATTATGTAATTCATGGAACTCTGTTGTGTTGCAATACAGTCAACATCAGTTTGAGCCCCTTGTCGTTTACTGATTAGGAGTTTCTTGGTATGAGCAAAGAAGAATCAGCTTATTTAGATACTTATTCCAAAATTAACGTCAACCTGAAAGAAAATTAAGGCCACTCAACTTCAAACATCATGTAGATGGTCCGATACACAAAATTTTTATTATGCACAAAATCTATGAAATCAAAAGATTACTAATTGTGATTAATTCATCCAAGTAAAGTTTACAAGAAAATTTTTGTTTTCTTTTTTAATATTTTTAGGTTTTCCGACTCTAATATGGAGAAATTTTCAAATGGCATTTCAAACCATATTGAGGAGAAGATGCACATATCACACTATGTGAAGTTCACATGTTACATAATATACAAGGAGAGCTAATATGTTTATCTTGCTTATTTGAGTCAAGCCTAGGTAGTTGGGTTGGATAGAAGCCTGATAAGGCGTTATTAATCCCAAATAAAGGTTTTCTTAAGAGATGTTCAATTGAACTATCTACCATGTTTGTTTTCCAAATATGAAAGCACCTATTTAATTTGTTTTCTTCTTGATACAATACGATCTTTAATCATATATATATATTTCAAAATTTCCCTCCCCCCCTATCACTACAAGAAAAATGGATTTCGGCGAGGGACAATTTCCCTCGTCGGGCCAACGCCGAAAACGTCTTGGCAAGGGGAATCTTCCTTCGCCGAAACCTTCATCGGTGAATTACGGTCCCTTGCTAAGCCCACGCTATTCAGCGATGACTCGGCGAGTGACCATTTCGGCGATGACTATGCGAGGGCAATTAGCCCTTGCCGTTTTCGTCCCTCTCCATGCCCTCGCATTTTTCATCCCTCTCCGTGCCCTCGGCTTTTTCGTCCCTCTCCGTGCCCTTGCCGTTTTCGTCCCTCGCCGTAACCTCTCCGTTTTCGTCCCTCGCCGTTTTCGTGCCCTCGCCGGACTCTCGAATACTTGTCCCTCGCCAACCTCTCGCACAAATGTAAATTTATATTTGTAAAAATATCCATTATAATAATAAGTTGTTTGACCTGTCAATTAAATATTTAATACTAAAAAATAATGTCTAATGCATATATTTGTCGAATTAGCTAATAAATATCTAAAAAGATTGTTCAAAGTAAACCTAAAAGTTATTACAGTCTGATTGTAATAGAGTTTTATAATATCATAACAGTAAAAAAGTTATAACTTCTATTCCATTTCACCATCATTCGAAGTTGAAGACGAAGACGAAGACGACGAATACTATTGTTGTGCAGGAACAAGTAACCGTGAAGCAAGTAGTGCTAGTTGTGCTTGGACATCATGGAGCTGTGATGAATTTTCTTGTTGGAGTTTGTAGTATGTCTCGTTCTACTTATCTAGCTTCTCTTGCAGATTGTGGTACTCCCCGTTATTCTTTTCCAGCTTGTCTTGCAGCTTGCAGTACGCCTCGTTGTTTTGTTCTAGCTTGCTTTCCAAAGATGATGTGTGTAACGCCCCAATCCCTCACGGAACCGGGACTTTTATTAATCAAACTATACTTAACCCAAATCCAAACCCGGGCACAAAATTTTAGGAAAAACGGACGGAGTCTCCCCTGTTTATAGAACTAATCAAAAACCTGCGAATAATAGAATACAACTACAAAACCATAATCCAACATTCTCATATACTTCAAATTCAACTACTAAGCTATGCCTCATCTCAAGGCCATCCAAGCCTTAGACTCAACAAAATAGGTACACAATCATGCATAGGCCTCAAATATTGAAATACTATGTTAGAAAGTCACTTATCATACCATTTTAACTTTATCTCTTCAATTGACTTGTCTATTAACCCAGCCTACTAACTCTATTAACCCAAGCAAGCATGCACGACTATTAAACAATAACATAGTCCATTAAGCTATTATAGGCCACCTACGAACCAAATACAAACAAAATTCAATACAATTACAAGCTGAGTTTCTATAGTTCTAATCAAATTACAATTCAAACCACTTCACTAATTCACATGGATTCGCAGGTATTAATAATGAAAGCCAACATAACCGAACACGGTAACTCTCGAGCTTTCCTTGTATCACGTTACGAAAATGCTGATCCTGAAAGGTGTTAGAAATGAGGGTGAGTATACAACTGGTATACTCAGTGAGGGAGATGATGCAGCATACTGAGAATGCTTTTATGAGATGGAACAAGGATAATAACATATGCAACATAAAATAACAAAGCTAGTCAGACAAGTATTTAACTACGTATAAAAAGGATATGGTTCCACGTTTGTCTTCAATCACAAGCCACGAGCCAAGATCTTCAACAAGTGCCGGCAAGCCCTTACTCAAACAAGTTGGAATACTCCGGATGTATCCCGATCCTATGACCCATATCTCCTGAGGTAGGTCCGTATGCCCCAACGAGGTAAACCATGCCTCTGGGGTAGGGGAGTATGCCTCAGCGAGAAGGGACTGGGAAACCATGGTAGCCGAGGGAGCACGGCAAGCCCAACGTCGCCCATGTTACTTGACACTACCATGCCCGAAAAGGTTGTGCAACCCCGCGTAATGAATCACGAATCTCATTTTCAAATCAAGTGGGAAGGTAGCAAAGTAGGCTAGCCTCACCCCATACATATCATATAACACATTTGATAACCAAAGAGAGCAATTATAGCAACATAAACAATTACCCTTACAACTAATTTAAGTATTTCGCAAGATAGCATGAAAATAGTACATATAAACTTTATCCATTTAGATTAAATCATATAATAAAATAAGTTAATATACACAAAAGGAATGAAGGCTCCCTCACCTTGGATCCGACTAAATATGCAAGAAAATAGCTCCGATTACCCCAACTTTCTCGAACTAGCTTGGACATGTACCCTAGCGTGTTCATATGAGTTTAGCACTTTAGCAATTATCTATATTAATTTCTAACTTAACTTAACTTAACTTTTGCTTAACTCAATCCACAACAATAGAAGTTATATATAATCACCTTTATATCATATTGCCACATAGCCCAAGAAATCAAACAAATGACTCTAAATCTTTTCCTTAGTCTTGCAAGGGCATTAGCTACGTTACCATCTAACAAGTTAAACTTCCTAACTAACTTAACTTCGTTTATACTACAAGGAATATCAAGTTAAACTTCCAATCAAGACAACTACTTTAACACTTAAATATAATTCAACTATAACATGTTCTAAGAGTCATTATTATGCTTATTTACTCAATACAACATATATAACTCAATTAAAAATCAAATATAGGAATTAAGTAGTCCAATTAACTAATTAAACAATAAGTTCAACCAATTCATATAAATTCTAACAAAACTCTTTTCAAATTACTTACGAATTAGGTTCTAAACTTCACGTACGATATGAAACTTCAAATCTAACTTTACCAATCTCATTTAGCCACATTTTGATATACCTAAATGCCATGAACCCATATTTCTAAGCATGATTACACAAAAACACTAAAAAGTTCTTTAAGTGATTTGAACTACAGTTACCCAATTCGATTAATCAAACCACATCATAAATACATTTTAGAGGCTTCCTAACACGTCTAAGGTCATCTAGCTATTCAAACATGATAAATTCAAACCTTCGTTCCAAAGTCTCTTTTTTCAACTAGGCAATTCTACTTCCATACGAAATTCAAAACTATGATTCAATAAACCCACCATACTACATCCCTAAGGATATCAAAGGTCACCTATTAAAGCCATGAAAACCCACTTTGGAGGCAAAAGCTCGGAAAGGCCCCGAGTGGGTTTTAACTACAACTACCCTATTCGGACCCCAATTTCACGCAACGAAAGCACCATAAGTGCTTCCATACCCCAAGGATACCTAATCTAAAGCTCAAACGTGCCTGGATTGCATTACGTGAAAAATCCCCTTTTTATAGTTAACAAATTTTGCATTTTAACTCATTTTCGGGCAATTCAACCTCACGTGAGTCTTTGTCTAGTTTCACTAATTGCTAAAGCACCTAAAGGAAGCCTCAATTCAATCTAATTAACAAATTATATCAAAAACCCTAAATTTTTGGATTTCACTATTCATTGCACTATTCATCATCTTTTTCAATCAATCTATGCATTCTACCATAAAATTTGCTAACAAGCTACATAAGTTAGTTCTAGAGGCTCTAAATAACAGGTATTAAACACCCATAGCAAGCAATATAGCAATATTCAACAATACAAGAAAATTCAACATATGTGCAACAACTTAAACCCAAGAAAAAGATGCATTTCCCTCACAATTTTTGATGTGTAGAAGCTTGTTGCGAACCCTAGGATGCTCAAACAAACTCCAAGATCCAAGCCAAGAGCCAAGCTAGCAAGATTGTTGAAGAATTTCTTCTCCTTTTTCTCCTTGAGGGTGTCGGTTTTGGGGAGGGGACACAAGGGGAATTTTTTGCTTTGTTTGATGAGTTGTTTTTGTTAAATGGTGATAAGTTTAATATATAGATATATATGTGCAATAAATTGTGGTCAAATGCTACATAAAACTTGGTCAAATGAGTTTAATTACTAATCAAATACTAACTAAGTCAAAACTAAAGTTGTTAAGTACGTAACACTATCCAAGTGACCCGAAAAATATTTTCCAAATGCATGTTCCCGAGCTCGAAAGTCCGAAATAACAAGTTCCCAATTCCTTTTATGGGTTATATGGCTTAGGAAAAATATTAAATCGAACTTTTAAAATATTCGAATTTCTTATGAATAGTTCTCAATAGTAAATCAATTAAACAAGAAGAGTAGTGCACATAAGATGATCAAGTAATTTATGCAACAGTTATTTAAATGATGTGATAAAATTCCCGGGCGTCACACTGTGGCTCGGGCAACTGCCTCCTGGAGATCTTTTTATGTGATGTGGCTTCCGGTAGTAAGTAACTATTTAATGTAGACGCCACAAAGACCAGTGATCCCACCCCGTATAAACGACCCTTGCGTGGTCTACCAACTACCTCCAAGAATAGTATGTTACGATCAACAGGAGTTGGAGTTGAATCGGACTCAGATGCCTCTGATGGTTGTGATGCTTGTTGAAGTAGTTCTGTGTATCGAGCCTATAATGCACAAATATCAACACGTAGAGACATGAATAATATTGAAAATTTTGGATTCATACCAAAAATATAATTTGACAAACCATCAGAGAAACAAACAAAACACGCACTAGGGAAAACATACATTTACTTTCATAAAATGTCGCGGTCCGACAAGACCCCACGCTAAAAGGGTAAGTTCGGACCTGAATAACGGACATGATCTCATCTGTACTGTGGACTAACTAATTACCTGCACTCAGAAGAAATAGTCACAACGCAATATACAAGCATTCATACTCAAACACAATGAAATATTAAACAAAATTTTACATTCATGTATGCATTTCCATTATCTATTTAAATACTATCGCTATAATTCCGATTATCATATCACTCTAACATATCATATTTAATTTTAACTTAGTAGCAAACAAGATTGTATGATTACTCAAGTTTTAACCATTCAACACTTGAACCTAAGTTCAATAACACCATTGACATCATTACATTTCATATAATTAAGCTTGTAATCAAGAATTAACAAATTCCCTTAAAATTTTCGGACTCGACAAACGGACAGAATCTCCTCTGTACCATGAAGTAACCAGTTACCTGTATTATCTGAAAATATAGCCACAACCCAAGACACAAGCATTGACAATCAGATACAATGAATATTAAACAAGTTTCTAAGGTCATCAAACTGTTTCTACTAAACAAAATTAGATATTCATGCATGCCTTTCCATTTGCTATTGAAATACTATGTCTATAATTCTGATGATCATACAACTCTAATATTCTTTACTAAACTTTCTCATATATTAAATCGTTCAACCAACTTTAACTTAGTTTCAAACAATCATGCGAGATTATAGAAGTTTTTTTCCATTCAACACACTAACCTAAGTTCAATCATGTACTTGGCATCATTATATTTCATATAATTAGGGTTGTAATCAACAATTTAACAAATTTGTGAGCGAATTTGAGTTCTTCATCGTCAGTGTGGATAAAACATTTGTATAAACTCTATGTATATCAATCATCAACGTTCTAAAGTTTAAAGAAACTAGCTTACCACTGTCTGTTCGGCCCGTGCGTCTGTGTATGGTCCATCACCACCCTTCCGATGAGCTTTGTTGAAAACATCAACAAAAATCACTTCATTGCAGCACAAATAGGAATTTAATATTAGAAACAATATTGTAAGACTAAAATTTTGCCCAACTTAGTTAACTTTATTTATTTCTAAAATACTTAACTTATCATACTTTCATGTTAATACACAGTCATGTTAATTTGCTTCTTAACTTTAGCTTATTAATTTAGTCAAGTTTACGTACTTCTCACTAAACTTTTTGCATGACAAAATTATTAGCTTACTTAATTTACTTTATTAACTTAACTTGCTTCTTGTCAACATGCTAACTTAACTAACCTAATTTTGTAGATGTTTTCTTATTAACCTTATTTTTCTTACTTCTTAATATTATATAATAATACATCATATATAACTTACTTAATTCTTTGTTTTGTTAATGCATCTACGAAGAGCAACACACCCTTTCATCTACTTACACAAACATTCATCTTTACAATAACACAATGGCTCAATTTACACAATTTATTAAACATGAATATAACAAAAAACACCACAATATCATACATTTTATGAAACGAAATTATAAGGCCAAAAAAATATATTGTTCAACATATTACTGTATCAATAAAAACAATAACCTGAGCCTATGGAATGTTTAAGCGTTGCAAGCTATAATGGATGCCCCAAACCTAACAAAGAAAAACAAACACACCAAATTAGCTATTAATTCTTTAAAAAAAGAATATTAAAATAAAAATATTTAATAACATAAAAAGGAAAAAGCCAAAATAAATTTTTGGATTTTTAAATATGTTTTTTTAAATTCCAAAAATTAACAAAATAATTATATATGAATTTTCTTTATAAATTCATCAATTTAAAATTCCAAAAATTTAAAAAAAATGGAAAAAAACTCAAAGCTAGAACATAAATACAAAAAATAAAACACTACATATTACAAAAAAATAATTAAATAAATAAATGCATATACATATATATATATATATATATATATATATATATATATATATATATATATATATATAAATGCTTATATATACATTAAAACATGTATAAAATGTAAAAGTACATAATGTATATACATTAATAGATGTATATACATACATATAGATATAGCATATATATAAATATATGTATACATCTTTAAAAAAAAGAATCAAAACAAGAATATTACCAATTAAATACGATGAGTAATTGCGCGCGGGCGCGGAGGGGGGGAGGGTTATAGGGTAGGGGGTATGGGGGTAAGGGATGGGGGGTAGGGGGTGTTGCTATCATTGAAATGAGAAATGGGGCAGGGGGTTTTTTTTGGGCTAATTTTGAGATTCAAATCGAGGGCAGCAGGTGTTGCCCTAGATTTGATTCTAATTTCGGCGGTGGGCCCTCGCCGAAATAAGTAATTAAAAAAAATTCAATTTTTTTTTTTGTATGTTAACTATGGGCAGAGGCCCAGCATGATACTGGGCCGCCACCCAGGAACCAATGGGAAGGCCCATTGGTGCTCGCCTATTGGATTTAATTTGGGAGACGGACCAGTCCGTCCCTTTTTTCTTTCCTTTTTTTTTTAGGCTTGTTGTTTGATTCTCTTAATTCATTTGTTTTAAGTTTTTTTCATCATAATTATTGTATTAATTAAAAATAAATTTATTTCGTTTGTATAATACTTCAATTTTTTGTTTATTATCTTACCTTTTATTTTTCTATATTAATTTGTTTTTACATTTTTGCAACATAATTTGTATGTTTACCTTGCTATTACTTTGTTTTTTTCATTGTATTTATTTGTTTTCAATGCAACTTTTTTAATTCTTTAATTAATTAATATATTAAAAAATTCATCACAAATAGAACTATTAAGTAGATATTATAACATAAACGAAAAATTAATTAGATATTATTTTTTTTTTACCTTTTTTTTGTTTATTATTTCTTAAATTTTTTCTTGTTTAATTTTTTTTCATTTTCAAATTTTCTTGAAAATAATTATATTATTAATGAAAATAAATAATTTGGTTTTTTTAAATTTTTTTGGTTATTATCTTAAATTTTTGAATTCGTTTAATTAATATGTATTTTCACATTTTCTTCAAAAAAATTATATTAATTAGCTATTAGTTTATTTTTTTCCACTTTTTTCTTTTTGTTTAATTTGTAATTTTTTTGCCACTTTTTTTTTTAATTTCATATAATTTATTTATTTTTAACGAATATTAACTTTAGTTTCATTTTGGAGACGACCCATTTCGATTGTTGACAGTTTGTTTTCTTATCAAATTTTTTGTGTTATAACACATTGTAATTTTACATATTAAAAAAGGAATTTAATAATGTATGATTATTATTATTTTTTTTGACCTTTTATGAAATTACAAAATATTGAACTACTAGTTACCTTTTTTTATTAAAACTTAAAAGCTTATAGAAAAAATATTAATAAAACACACATTAACAAATAATTAATTTAGATTTTAAATTTAAATCTTATATTAATTATATTATTATTACTTCTCAATTTACATAGAATATTAATAAACCGATTATATTATTGAATTAGTTATCAAGTAGGATGATATATACAATGTGAAAGTTATAACCGTTTAAAATATTTTAATAATCCATATATTTTAAGTAATTATTATATAAACACATTAGTTTAAATAGATATTAAAATATTAAAAGTATTGAATTAAACAATTATTTTTTAAGTAATGTAGTTTTTAAAAAATAGTTCTATCAATCAAGTGAAGATACCACGCATGTCACCAATTATTTGACCAATCCAATAACAATGAGACGCAGTCACGTGGCCACTAACCATAGGGCAGAATATAATGAAATGCGATGGCCCCGTTTTGGAATAGACATAGCAAAACACCTGTTTTGCATGCATTGCGTTCGCGTACACGTCACGTGGCAGAAAATAGGTGTTTCATGATAGGGCCCCAGTTTCGAAACGAGATGGAGAAATCGACTTTTAAATCTCGAAACTACTGTGCATGCATGTCCCCAATTCTTTCACCCATCGTAGACCAATGGTGGACAGTCACGTGTCCGCGAACCATTAAATGATATCTTGACCCTTGTAAAAAATGAAAAGTTACTTTCATATGCTCACCAAGTTATCAATCTTCGCATTCATTGACTTTCATCCTATAAATAGCACTTGGCAATGCGATTTCTCATAGCATCTCAAATTTGTAATTGTAGTCTTCATTTAAAAAGTTTGAAGGATGAATAAGGATCAACAACACCAAAAAGATTATGTTTAAGTGTCTATTAAAGAGGAGGTGGATACAATGAAGGAGTATCCAAGTTACTCCAAGTTTGTTAAACCCGCCCTTGATCTAAATGCTCCGCCAAAATACGACGAATACATTTCGAATGCCCAAGTAAGCCAGCTCGTTCAAGACCAAATGATGTGGATCCAGTGCCCAAACTTTTCCCCCTAATATCTCTATCTTTTTATCATCTTGGAAGTATCAGCATTAGTAATATTTAATTATGTTCAGTATTAAGTCGCTGTGCTGCTGTATTAAAAAATGATGTTATGTAATCTTTTATTCATTATCAATGTCAAATTACGTTTATGCTTGTATTGCATTAACTATTATAATAAGCAGCTTTATTTATAATTCTGCTTTTTTTTTTTTACAAAGAAGTAATTGTTTATATTTTACAGTACATTAAATATCAATATTGTATATTATTAATTTTTCACCTACAAAACAAGTTGTCCCATAAATTATTTAAAGGATATAAATATGTTTTTATTTATAGTAAAAGGCATATTTTGTTTTGTAATTTCTGAAAAATAAAGTATTTACAATCAAAGCCGAAATGTGGACGCTTTAGTCGAGTTATGTACACGCCAATCCAGGACATTTTAATAAGAAAAAATATAGTCAATACATATATATAATTATTTAAAACAAATAATTCATATTATTTAATATAAATTTAATGCTTTTAAAACACTCATAAATTGTTATATGAAATAATCGCAATTGTTAAACACACACTTACAACTAATTAGGCGAGAGAAGGGCATTTCTCTCGCTGAAGTCCTGTCATTTTATGTTTCGGCGATAGAACGTCACATTTCTAGCCGATTCGGCAAGGACAAGAGAGAGCTCTCGCCGATTCGGCGAGGGACAGGATTGGCCCTCGTCGATTCAGCGAGGGCTTGCCTCCCTCGCAGCGATCCCCCGTCACTAATACCATTTTTTCTTGTAGTGTATGAATGGCAACTACAATTACATTACAAAAAAGATTTTATTTCAATTTTCAACCATTTGAGTTGAACTTAGCTCCTTTGACCAAAAAAGGGAAAATAATCTAGATAGTCCTTTTTGTTTTCATTTTTTCTAATTTAGTCCCCATTAATGTTTAAAGTGACCAAAATGGTCTTTAATGTTTTAAACAAAGGTCCAATATAGTCCTTGTACTTAAAACTCGGTTAGTTTTGACCAAAAAATATAAAAAGACCAAATTACTCTTACTTGTTTTACTAAATTACCATCGTACCCCTGCTCAGATGTAATTTGCCCCTAGCCTTTTTTATTTTTATTTTTATGAATTTGACCTTTTGATATATATCATATGATATTTTTTTTGTGGTCAAAAATATTATCACATTAATTAGGGACTAAAGTAAATTTTTGGTACTAAATTAACATTTTTGATTTGGCAATTGGATGGATCTCTCTAAACTTTATGTGAACGACAACGGGAAGATGTCTACGCCAGCTCTTTCGTATCAATTATTCTTCAGTTTGGACAGATCGCGCAATCCTTTTGATCTCTTAGCTTATAATTGAAATTATATTGTAATACCTTTTAACATTAATCAAGTAATGATCAACCATTGATGTCTTTGTTTAATGATTCAAAGGAAAGTGAACTGAGTACATGCATTGAGGCTTAGTTTGTGTTTTAACTATGTGGACATACTTGGATATGAGTGAGAATTAGGGTAACTTTTGCAAGTTCAAATGAATGTATCAAGTTCAAATGGGTTTCCACCCTAAACACAAAACAAAGGCTCGACTCGCTTTGAGTAATAGAATAATATTTTCATGTTACAAACTCTATTCTTTGATAAGAATTATGATGTTCTATTTTAAAACCAATTGGTGTTAAGTGGAGTAGCCTACGACCTTATAAGGTAGTCTTAGAGTTTCTGATTTTCTAATATAGGATAAGTAATATATTATAACACTCTCCCTCACGTGTGACCTAATTTGAGATGAGTTACATATGAAAGATTAAATACACATGGTAGATTAACATATGTGGAAGATTGAAAATTCGTGGAACATGACACACACGAAAAAATGAATACAAGTAGACTTGATTTGAGATCGGTCGCATGCGGATGAATATGACTAGACCAAGGGTCTATGCCAGCTCTGATACCATGTTAAGAATTATGAGTTTCTATCTTAAAACCAATTAGTGTTAAGTAAAGTAAGCCAAAATCTTATAAGATGGGCTTAGAATTTCTAATTTTCCGATATACACCATAAGTGTTATATTCAAACATTTTTCAACTTAAATTTTTCACGTATAAAATCTATCTATGTAGTATATTAGACATGAAAACATGGTGCAACAGCCCTGCCTCTTGCCACATCTCTCCTTTTGGAAATGTTGTATCATTGAAAATCATCAACAAAATGGTGCAAAAAAGGTAATGTAAAAATATTTATTTTGTTTATGAATTATGTGAAGTGTATATTATTAATTATGTAAAGTGTATTTTCATCTACATTAGAAAGATAAGAAATGATAATTCATCTATACATTCAATATATAACATAGATCAAGGATATAGTAGAATGTGTATCTTGATCATCATTCATTATATGTGATTCCATTAGATTTAATTGACAATTGTGAGTCACGCTAGAGAAGTATTTAAACGAGGCCATCAGGGATTGGGTATAAATTACTTAGGTAGCAATTTGTTGTGGTCTGAGGTTCCAAATTTGAATCTATGATTTCCCATAATAAATATTGTTTTACTCTTAATTGATTTGGAACATATGTTAGGACACACAATTACACCACGGGTTCATAATCTTGAGGTTGATTCAATTGGTCCTACCTAAGTTAAGCTTCTTGTCATAAAAAAAAGTATCCAAATGAGAATGATTGGATTATTGAATAAGCATGTTAAACAAAAGCATTAGAACATTGTTTTCGAAAATGCTTCGTGCTAGCATCAATAAATAATTAACTAGTCCCCGAGTTGGGAAGACAAATACTACCACATTTTAGTCTTCAGCAATGGATTAGAATCTTCTCCTAACTAAAATTTATTCTGACATTTTAATACTACATCATAACCATTCATTTGAAATTTAAATTAAAAAACTTGGAGGGAAAGTGGTTTTGTTAAGTGAGTAAATGGCTAAAATGCATTAATTGTTAGAAAGTTAGAATAAACTTCTAATTAGGAGAAGATTTAAATCTATCTGCAACACTTTAATTGAACAAATAGTAAAACTGTTTTTACAGTTAGCTTTTTGTAACACTTCTTTTAACTGTTGTCTAAAACTTATATTTTTTGCAACGATTTTATCTCATTGTGGAGTATGTATATTGAGTACCCATTTGGTTAATAAGTACATTAACAAATCTGAACACTACAAGAAAAACTGGAATTTGCGACAGCCTAAATCTGTTGCCAATTCGTCTCCCAATAATAATTGAAGAGAGTTATCTCTAGTTTACGTTTTGCAAGAGTTTGTCAATTAAAATTATTTACAACACTTTATAAACATTGCTTATAACATTGTGGTGTTTTATATTTAAATCCCAACATAACATCCTATAAAACAAGACTTACCAAAAAAAAAAACCAAAAACATACCAAATCCCAAGCTACAGTTAAACTTTTTTCTCCTAGGGTACACCAACATCAAAATCATAGATAGTACACTTTTCAGTCTAAATAAAAGCAAAATCCTCTCACTTTTTTCTTTCTCTCAATCTAAATCTCTCTCTCTATATATCTATTTTTCTTCTATCTAAACTTTATTTTCTTTTTTACGTTTCTCATTTCCTCCCATGCATCTTGAAAAAATTGAAAGGGAGGGTTCAATTTCGTAAATAGGAAAGAACAAAAAAGAAGGAATAAAATTCATAGGAAGAGAGTGAGAGGGGGAGAAAAAAGAAAATTATTACAAATGTAAACAAAATTAACTAATGTTGATTTCACATTGAATAACCAATTACACTAGAAGTATGAACACCATTAAACGACTTAAAATCCTATTTTTAAGTTGTATTATGACGACTAAAAACCCTTTATAAGTTGTATTACGACAATTTATTAATCATGTTATATAAGCATATATCCCTCAATTTTTTCTAGCAAAACAAGAAATAGATATATAAAAACTTAGATTACTATATTAATAATATTAATAGTTCATCTCAATGGGATTGTATCTACTAAGTGTCTTTCTGGTGTTGTTCACTGGAGAAGTTTCTACAAGGAAAATATACTTTCCAAGCTTTGACACAAACTATAGGATTTCATATGGACAAAATAACATCAAGTCTTTGAACAAAGGCAGAGAACTTCAACTCTCCCTCGATAAATCATCTGGTAATCCCATGTTACTTTATTTCCTCTTGACATATCATTTATTATTTGAAGATATATGGATAAATATTCTCTCTAGTCTTTATACACATCTAAGCACTTTAATAGTCCCATGGCCATGCTTTAATTAGTTCAACTTTCTATTCATAAGAGGTTTATATTACATTGTACCCTTTAGGGTTAACTTAGTGGTGGAGCGCTTTGAATTAACCTGGGCAAGAGATTTGTTTACGTCTTGAATTTGAATGAACCAGTGAACTAATTTCCTAAGGTCATACTTGCTAGATTTTATGTCTGACAAACCTGAATCATCCTTCCTTTGACCAAGGCAATTGTAGATCTATTATCAAGCCAGTGGAGGCTTTGACCCAGAAAAATGTTTAAAATTATTTATGTACTTTTTCACAAGAAAAAAAATTAAGGGCCTATTTGGAAGTGTTCTTGTTTTTTTATTTTCTAAAACAATTTCTGAGAACAGTTTTCAAAAATAATTTTAAAAAACAAAAAAACAAAAAACTTGTTTGCATACAAAATGTTCTCTAAACAAGTTTTTAATATTAACATACCTTTATAATTACACATACTCACACACACTCACACACACACTTACACATTTATACGTATATATATATATATATATACACACACACACACACACACACACACACACTCACACAAACATATATACACACACTCTCACACACTCACACATTCACACATACACATTCATATATATATACATACACATACTTATACATACACATATACACATGTTCACACACACCCATATACACATATTGTCACACTTTAACCCACACACTCATACACATAAACACACACATACATACACACACTCACACATACACATACACACACACACATACACACACACACATACTCACACACTCACATACTCACACATACACATACACACATATACTCTCACATATACACTCATACACATACACACATACACACACACACACACACCCACATACACATACACTCACATATTAATCCACATACACACACTCGCACACATAAACACATACATACGTACGCATACTCATACATACACATACATATACACATACACTCAGCACACACACACATACTCACACATACATATACACACACACACACACACACACACATATATATATATATATATATATATATATATATATATATATATATACTCACACTCACACACATACTTACACACATCACACATATACACACATATACTTACACACTATCACACACATATACACATATTATCTCATACACATACACACTCACATTGCAATTATAGTATGTATGTGAAAAATGTGTATGTGTATAAGTGTATGTTTGTGAGAGAGAGTGTGTGTGTAAATGTATGTGTATGAGAATATGTGTGTGTGTGTGAAAGAGAGGGAGGTGTGTGTAAGTATGAGTATGTGTGTGTGTATAAATGTGAGTATGTGTGTGTGTGTGTAAGTGTGTGTATGTGTGTGTATATGAAAGAGAGAGAATGTGAGTGTGAGTGTAAGTGTGTGTGTGTGTGTGTATGAGTGTGAGTGTGAGTGTAAGTGTATGTGTGTGTGTGTATGAGTGTGAGTGTGTGTGTATATGTGTATATGAGTGTGTGTATATATGTGTGTGAGTGTGAGTGTGTGTGTATGTGTAAGAGTGAGAGTGTGTATGTGTATGTATATAAGTGTATGTGTGTGTGTGTGTGTGTGTGTAAGAGTGTAAGTGTGTATGTGTATATATATAAGTGTATGTGTGAGTGTATGTGTAAGTATATGTGTGTGTGAAAGTGTGGGTAAATGTGTGTGTGTGTGAAAGAAAGAAAGAGTCTGTTGTGTGTGTATAAGTATGTATGTGTGCGTGTGAGAGAGAAAGAGAGAGAGAGAGAGAGAAAGAGTGTGTGTGTGTGTGTATATGTATGTGTATAAGAATTTGGGTGTGTGTATGTGTGTGTATAAGAATGTGTGTATGTGTATGTGTATGTGTATGTGTATGTATGTGTGAGTATGTGTGTGTGTGAGAGAGTATGTGTGTATATAAGTGTGAGTGTGTGTGTGTGTATGTATGAGTGTGAGTGTATGTGTGTGTGTGTGAGAGAGAGATAGAGAGAGAATGTGTGAGTGTGAGTGTAAATGTGAGTGTGTGTGTGTGTGTGTGTATGAGTGTGAATGTGTGTGTGTGTGTGTGTGTGTATGTGTGGGGGGGGGGATGTGTGAGTATAAGTGTGTGTGTGTGTGAGTGTGTGTGTGTATGAATATGTATGTGTATGTATATGTGCACACTTTGACTGTTAGCACTGAGAAAAAAAATGTGTTTATGTGTGTCGTGGAGTAGAAGAAAGGAAACGAAAATACATAAAAACATAAAAAAAAATTGTTCTTGTTTTGTAGTTTTTGAAAACACATTTTCCAGAACAGTTTTTAAAAATAATTTTCGAAAATAACTTATGCCAACCAAGTTTTTTTATTTTTTTATTTTTGAAAACAAAAAACTATTTTCGAAAACACTTTCAAACAACCCCAAAATATCTATGTATTTTTTGTTAAAAAATCAATTGACCCCTATTGAAAAAAAATACTTAGTTGAAAATTATGTGTTTTAACCTATATTGAGAAAAATTCTTAAATTCACCTCTGGAACATTTGTCTTGGGATTTGGCACCATTGAATGTGAGTCCGAAAGGACTATCTATGGAGAGCCCCCATTACCAGAAGAAAATAAAATGAAAAAGCTTATTACTTTAGTTAATTGAAGTGCCACAACAGCCCAAACACCAAGTTGAAGGTGCGTTTTTTCTTGATTACTCCTCATGGAAAACAACATGAATTAATATATATAACTGAAAGCATGATAACACTTGGTGATTAACAGGGTCAGGGATCGAATCAAAATCATTCTATGGCTCAGGGTTCTTCCGCATGAGGATAAAACTACTAGACAATGACTCTGCAGGAGTCGTAACAACATTTTATGTAAGTTGAAAATGTTATAACTCAGATTGGTAAAAACATGATCAATAGGTAAATATATATAAAGAATTATTAATGATTATAAGAATACTTATTAATTATCTAACATCTTACACGAATAACCATGACGAAGTGGACTTTGGTTCCTTGGAAACAGGAAGGGAAAACCACAAATTGTTCAGACAAATGTCTTTGCAAACGGTGTAGGAAACAGAGAGCAAAGAATTCGTCTATGGTTTGATCCAACAACAGACTTTCATTACTACTCAATCCTTTGGAACTCTCATCAAATAGCGTAAGTCTAAAATCTTAGAATATCAAACACCTATTTGTTAAATGATCACTTCATTTAAAATTTAAACTGTTAGATAGTATATACTTAATTAGTTTGATATATCTAACACGTTTTCTTACGTACAAGTGAGGTTTTTTATTAGCAAATGCATATGGAAATGGAATTATAGTGTCAAAACTTGTGTCTCCAATATAATATGCCTTGTTAGGTGTGGGCGAAATTTAAGATATATATATGGTAATGGGTGACAGTAATTAATAGGATGACACTCCAACAACTGCTTTACATGCCAATGATATTTAAGATATGCACATAGTAACGAGAAATAACGGCGAGACTTGGAGCCAAGTTCTGTTTGATTAGAGACCTGAGACCATGTTAAGAGACCTTTTGTTTTGAAAGTTTAAACTGTTAGATGCTACATACTTAATCAGTTTGATGTCTCCAACATTAATACCTACATTTCAACGTAGAGTTTACCAATTGTCAAATTATTCCAACATATCCTAGCTAGTTTAAGATTCTCCATAAAATCACTTTATATTGGAACAAGTATATATAAGAGAGCGTTCCTAAATATCATCTCATTTTTTACACTCATTTATTACCTCTTATTTAGATGCATACTTGGTAAAATAAAGAACTTTTATTTCTCTCCCTTATTTTAGCATGTCAACAAATTATTCATGTATGTAGTAATAAAAAGGTGATCAAAATGAGTGATATCTAACATTTTTTCAAATTTAAATTGTCACTATATGCATTATTGACTCATTTATTTTGCTAATGTTGGGCTTACCATAGGCTCTTTATTGACAAAATTCCCATCCGGGTATTCAAGAACAATGCAAATAGCGGAGTCATCTATCCTACACAACCAATGCAAATAAAGGCAACAATATGGAATGCAGATTGGGCAACTGATGGTGGCCTGACAAAAATCAACTGGTCTCACGCACCATTCAAGGCTCATTTCCAAAGCTTCAGCATTGATGGATGTCATGTAAACTATAGAACCATAAGTTGCAATGCTTATAAGTTGTGGTGGAATAACATGAAATATTGGAGACTAACCCCAAGTCAAAAAAAATTATATCATGACACCATAAATAAATATATAATCTACGATTACTGCAATGACAAAAAGAGGTACCACACACCTCTAGAATGCTAGTAATGTAAAGAAAGTATCCAGATCTTTCTCCTTTCAATAGAAAAGTGTCTTAAAATTCCTTTTTTTTTTTGGGCGACGTGGGAACCCAAATAGTTGAGATGACCGCCCGATTTTTTGTTGTTGCCCAACATTTGACTGTTAAACCTCTAGGTACAACGGTACACCCCAATGCTTGCACCAGTTCGATCAATCAAAAGTTTGATCTTAATTGGTTACAATGTGAAAATCTCTAAGTGCAACAAGTTTTGAACCCGCACTCGATAGGTTTCCATTACAGTTGACTTGGACCAAAGAATCATTAATGGTAAAACAAAATAGACTAGGTTCTAAACTTTAATCACATGAAAATATTAAGGATATATATGCAATGAAACTAATCCAAAAATAATAGTTTTTTTTATCTTATATATATTCAGACAAGAATACGTCAAAAAAGATGCCCCTCTTGTGCGTGTTAAACACATAATTAAAATAGATGAAAAATTAAAGTTGATGAAAGGGATAATATGCCACTTATACAAAAACTTGAAGATCTATTTTATTGTTTTTGACACTACAGAGGAGTTAATACACTTTTGCTAACCAAAAGAATGTAGTAACATTAATTGATTTTGGTGTGGTCATAGTGGTTGCACTCCAATTCTTCGAAAGAAGTTTTGTGGGAATTATTAGGATTTTCATGAATTGAATACGTATGCATACACATGCCGATGCAAAAGGAGTTTGGGAGAATTATTGGTTTCAATGAGTGTTGATACACACGAGCGGATTTATATGGGGCTCTCACTTACTCAAACAACGGAGTTATTAACAAGTAACTTGGATCTTTATTTTTAAAAATGTATAAATTTTTAAGCTACTTTTAAACTAAAAAATTAATTTAGCCTCTAGTGAAACTATTATTATTTTTTTGTCTATATATGAATGTTTAATTATATATGTATTTTTAGCCACATGTCGTATTTGATAGGACCTCCTCAAATTAGTTTCTTAAATTAATGCCGTGAAATCTATGTCCAATTTTTGGAATCTTTAAATCATTAATCCGTTAATCAATTACTTGACAAGCAAATCATTAATTAATATTACTTGACAAGCAAATAAACAATAAATAAGAACGTTGGAGTTTTTTTTTTTTTTCCTTCTCTGCTACCAAGCCTTGAACCCTTGATCATGTTGATGTCCAACAGACATAATTGTAAGTCTTGAACCATCAAGCTCAAGGAAGCCTAGTAACGTTGGAGCATGAAACCTAGCTAGTTTCCCCGGATTGAAGAAACCTCTATAAATACATAGTCATTAGTTCTCCACCCTCTCATCTCACAAAACATTAATTCTCGTACTTTGTATTTTCACAAGACATGACCAATAGCATCAGACACACTATAGCTAATGACGCTCAGCGTCAGCACCATGCCTCCTATGGCAGCCATTACACCACTGCTCCAAGCTTCTATGATCAAGAACCGCAATTTTCTGCGGCCAACAATGTCAATGTCACCACTGCTCCAAGGCTCCATCAAGAAACGCAATTTTCTGCGGCCAACAATGTCAATGGCGCTTCTTTACTATCCCCTTATGGCTCACCAATGATGGCGGTTCATGGCTACCAGCCATATCATCAGAGTATGCATAATCCAGCACTATATGCCTCGCATGACTATCATGATTATTATAATTATCAGAGTCTGCAGCCAGAACTCGACGTGAGTATTGCTGATCAAACAATGCCTCTTCTTGACCAACTAGAACAACAACTGGAGGAAAAAACATTATTGCCGTTTCTCGACCATGGAGAAGTCGTAAATTATGTGAACGGCTTAATTGAAGATATAGCAGATCTTGTTGATGATGTGAATATTGAGTCGTCGTCTATGGATGTCTTCCAAAATTTGATGACACGGACGTATGAAGGGAATGCGGATAAAGATGAAGGTTGCGATACGTGTGTTGTGTGCCAAGAAGAATACGAGAACAATGAGACTATTGCGACTCTGCAGTGCGGCCATGAGTACCATGTAGATTGTATAAACAGATGGTTGTCAACAAAGACTTCTTGCCCTATTTGCAGAGCGAAAGTATCATGATATTAGTTATTTAGAGTTGTTAGAAGACTGTAATATTTTCCATGTTTGTGAATATGAACTTCTTTTAGTTTTATTTACATCAGTACTCAAAACTTTTGTATAAGAATTTCTATGTTTTTTATGTTTTGATGTTACAATGATCTTATTCTTAATGTTTCTCGTGTTAGCACCATCACGAGATTTTTTTCAAAACATCCCTTTGTATATAATGTGAATTTTATCAATAGGTAACGCTTATACGCTAAAAACAAAACATGTAGAGCTCATAACGTTTTTAAGCAAAACCGTTGGTTATAGAGCAAGAAAGTCAGAAGCCTCACTTTGACATATTTAGGTCCACAATTAGTTGAAGCACTTAACCAAAAACATACATAATAGAACATGTAAAAAATTTGACCCAACCACTGGCCGCCACTTAGTCTAGAGGTATAATTCTCTCTTTAATTAAGTATCAGAAATCTTGGAGATTAGTTCTTAGAGTGCACGTACGATATTTTTATGATGTAAAATTAGGTTAGTTCTCTCTTTAAAAGAAAAAAAAATACATGATTTAAAAGTTGGATGAAATAGTAAAATAATAATTTGTTGTCATTGGACTTTCAGACCTATTGTACCATTAAAAAAGGACAAAAAAACTAATTTTAAAATACACTTCAAATTATGACAAAAAATAAACAGAAATACACTACGAATTAAGTGTGTAGAGTATATCTCATACACTCTTTGTATTACACATTACTTATATTATGATATTTTTACATTAATTATTCTTTACATCTTTGCTTATATCAGAATTTTGCATGCAGACATTCACCAATGCGGAATGTGGACCAATCCTATTTCATTATCTTTTATCCAAATTTTATTGATATCTTATCGATCAAAACTATATTCTTTCTTCAAAATTCAATTGCCTTACAACAATTCACTGGTTAATTCGATCTAAGAAATATAAATTGATGCTCAACAAAGTAGTTTAACATTTTGTTTAGTAACATAAATTTAATGTAATCCTCTTCTTGCACAGCCTGTAGCTTGTCCTGCCATGATGGCCATGAGGTATTAATCCCTTAATTTCTAGCAACTTCCCTCTATTTAGAATTTGTAAGTTTGTTCCAGTGGGTCCCCCTGTAGTTTTTCCATTTAATGGGTTCATCTCAAAGTAATTTAATTTAAATGTTGGTGTGTTTGGAGACAGGAATGTAGATGACTGACAGTATCACCTTTGTTATTGTGGAATTCAGATGCAGCATTTTGATGAAATTGTCGTGAAAAACTATCCTGATGATTTCTTTTCATGAGATATTAGGGTATAGAATGTACTTATTGTGGGTTATTGTTTTCTTTCTTAGGTGATACAGATTGTTTCTTAGACTTATAGCATTTCTCTGCTGGTTTACGTGACAACAGTTATTACATACATGTCACAATAAGCTCTTCATGCTAATTTGTAGATTAATATTAAGATTAAGGCTCCTATAACTTCTATTTATTTCTTGCTTTAGGATGATGCTAATTTGAACTTCATGCAGCTGGCAAATATGATGAGCTGAAAATGTCATGTACAAGAAGGTCTGCTCTCGAATCTGATCTGGCCTAACCACTCTCACAATATGGTAATCCATATCAGCTGTTTGGGTACAAGAGCTAGATCTCAATTTCTGCTGCATAAATATGAATAGTTAAGGCTTATTGGATCCGTGTTACCTTTCTCATCACTGAAGGCTCTCGCATTCTCTTATTTGTTTCGATCAACTAAACCCACTCGACCTTAGGAATTAGCTCTAAGCCTTATGACCAGATTATCTCCATACCAAATGAAACTAAATGAAGTCTTTATCTTATTACTGTGAGATTGACTATGTAGATCTGACAATATTATTTATTTTGTGTTTTAAATTCATAAGAGGAGTCTGACAAAGATTATGCTATTTGTTGGTTATTTGACACTATTAATTTTTTTATTTTTTTTTTGAACTTGGACTGACAAATGGGTGAAAAATCTGTAGACATGCAAATTACCCACGTCAATTGTACGTATGAATAAAAAATCTTTTAAAATCAATAAAGAATTGTATCAATTGAATCACTACCAACGCGCAGAATAGTACCATAGTGTATTATCTCTTTTTGTTTTGTTTTTTTTTTTTTTTTTGTGTCAGGAAGAGTCATATGTGTATATATATTAACAAATGTATCGACTAATATGTACAAGCAAAAATAATTCTATTGAAAGGTTACAAGTCAAAGTGGGAGGGATCTGTTGGGAATCGTACATGGTATTTTAAAGTTTTATAATCAGAATAAACGCAGCGAAAATTATTAATAATACTCATGCATCCGTTCATGGCTAATTACGTAGATTACATACTTGCATAATAATCAACTATAAATTATGCATGAAGATTTCAGGATTATCTTTCCATAATGACGAATCTGATGTAGAATAAGCTCCCCATGTGTGAAGCCTCTGAAAGTATCCACACAGAATCTGCACCCTTAATTGGATTTCACCCCTACTAGGTTTTCTAGAGAAATCCTATAAATTATTCTGACTATGATTTTTGTGCTAGTTAAACCTGTGTCAGAATATTACATTATATAGGAAACATACATGACCTAGGGCCACATATGGGCCAATCTTAAACAGACCAGTTTTGGACTCATAATAACCAGATCAATATCAAGTTAGTATGAGCTCAGTTAAATTAATATTAGGACGATCCTAAAATTAATTTAATCTTTTCTCTAATCCAATTAATCTGTAAATTCCATTTGTGTGTGACCTCTCGGGTTCATAATTAATTGGCAGTGAAATAATATTAATCAAATTAATATTTAATTAGAACTCTTCTAATTTATTTCTCGCAAGTCGTGAGTGATACCTAGCAGTATATCACGACTACCCAACTAATAATGAAGTAAAATTCTACGAACCCTTTAGTAATAATTATGCAATCAATTCCTCTGTCTAAATTATCCAGATTGAGCCAGAGTCATGGATAGGGTCGTCAAACTCTATTACTCAATCACATGTCCAAATCTATTTAATCAGTAACTTATAAATAATACGTGGAACAACTTCCACTATTCTACCTCGGCCAAGGATTTTTAGTTACTCGATTAATAGATCGCATAGGATCCCTCATTGACAGATTTCATATCTACACACACCTATCTCCATGTTGGAATAGATCGTAACCACTTAGTACATTATCCAATCCTTGACGAGGACTAGTTTTATTGCACTAGCAAATCACGTTACCCCTAACACAAGATAACCATGGTGTCTCAAGTCTAATGACTAATTGCACTATTACACTATACAGTGAATTATTGACCATTCTATGTAATTCGTTGTATTAGCGGTCATGTCTAGTTACTTGTTCTCAACAAGCACTTATACATCTACCTTTACGACATGAGACTAATCGCCCAAATCCATATCTCATATTATTTGGATGGTAGACTATAATATGATCTTTCCGGATAAATCAACGTCTAATTAATTTATCCTACGAACGGGAACTATTTTAGAATATATTTATGAATATAGATTTTGTGACTCATATCCTTACTCTTAAGGATAAAATCTATAAATATTATTCTAAGGACTCTTATTTAAATAATTAATCGCATTAATTATATTTAAATAAACCGCCTACATTAAATAAATAATATAATTATTATGTCCTAAAATTGGCATTTAGGGCATATAATCTAACAATCACCCACTTGCACTAAAGCCAATTACTCTAGTATCTCATACCCATCTTCTCAAGATGGTAATCAAATGACTGCTGAATTATTGTCTTAGTCAGTGGACTAGCACCGCCAACTGTTGACGTTATTTACTGCATAATATCATCATTTTCACAATCTCTGATCTATATGGTATTGCCTCTTTAACGCGCTTGGATCTCTAGTGAGACCTAGGTTCTTTAGCTTGCGCTACAACTCCACTGTTGTCACAATACTACCTATTTGACTTAATGGAAAGAACCATCCTTAGTTCAGTTACGAACTCCTAGATCCAAACTGCTTCCTTTTGTTACATCTGATGCAACGATACACTCAACCTTTGGAATTTGCAATTGTACCAATATTTAGAACATTTCCAAATTGCTCTTCCATTATAGGTGAGTATAAACCCATATGTGGATTTTCAATAATCCACTTCAGACTCTGAGCCTGAATTCATAAAACTTTAAGTTTCACCTTCTCCATATATCAAGAATATTTCTTTAGTGTTTCTCAAGCGCTTAAGAATGTTCTTGATTGCTTTCCAGCATTCCTAACCTGGATCAGATAGACATCTGCTCATAACACTTATAACATTTGTGATATCATGTCTTTGTACATAGCATGACGTATATAAGATTCTTAATTGCTACTGCACTTAGAATCTTATGTGTCCAGTCTTTCTCTCTTTAGTAGTCTTAGGACTCACAACCCTAGAGAGATAAATGTCATGTCTTAAAAGAGAACATCCCTTTTTTTTTATTAACATGTATTTCATCAATATAAATGCATTCTTATGTAAGTAGGTACATTTAATTGGTTAATGTGTATAATTCTCATTTTCGTGCAATTTTGGGACTTTTCGAACATTTTGGAAAATCATAGGAATCGTAGAAAATAATTAATGTAGACAATTATGAATTAGAGTAAATAAATAGTTAGATTTTAACTAAAATGGCAAACTAATAAATAAGTATTTAGTTATGGGTAAGTTAGTCATTAGGCTTATATATCTTTTATTATACATATATACACATACATATTATATGCACACTTACACAAAACACACACAAAAATCAGACACACACACACACTGAAAAACATACACACAAGAAGAGAAGAAATCAGGGGAAAAAAAAGGAAGAAAGAAGAAAGATAGGAGCTAGATCTTGCCCTCTCAAGCTTCATATCATCATTTCTTGAGATTATAATGTGAGGGAAGTTTTTTAAAAATTGATTTCAGAAGTTATATTGCATATATATGTGTTGTTGAGTAAGAAATTGTTGTATTATACAAGTTTAGACACATATATGATTGTAAGATTTTGTTGTAGTTGTTGTATTGTGTGAACTATTTGTACATGTAAACTCTGAGGAGAAATTCTGGAAAAATATATATGTTCATCTAGACTTTGAGAGGAATAATTCTTGTTTAGGTCGAGTCATAAGAAAAAATCATTTACTTGCCCGAAAATGCCAAAATCAGTGAAGTTTTATAATTGATTGAAACTGGACAGTTTTACTTGCCTAACTTTCGTGGTATTGTTGACCTAGTTAGAATACTTGGAAAATTATGAAAATTTTACATGACCTAGATAAGCTAGTCTAAAACAAGTTCTATTTAGGTCAAGTTGGCCAATTCCTCCATCTATTGCCTCTAAGAAAATAAAAACCAAAACCTGACAAAATTCGTGACCAATCTGGACAGCTCTGCGCACTTGAGTTGTTTTCGTCATATCTTGATGAATTTAATTCGGAATTGAGTTCCGTTCGATTCTAGAGTTATCTACTTTCGAATAGATTTCCATACATGTAAAAATCAGTTTCATAGGTGCTTAGGTAAGTGTACAGCCAAAGTTAAGCTACTGCTGAGATGTTGAAACTGTTAAACTTATTTGTTTTGTGCTCTTATTGCTTCTCGAGGTTAAATAATGTGCTATATATGCTTATCTATACTTATTTTACTCTCAAATATATGTATAGAACATGTCTATGTGATTGGATAACTTGGTTCATTACTAGATTGCTCCCTCTTAAATTTCGAGTTAGGGTTTCATATGGAAATTGAGGATTTTTGGGTAACCTCGCATTAATGCTTGATTGAATAATAATTAGACTCAATTTAGGAGTAAATAAACCTAGAATAAAGCTTTGAATGTGATAGAAATGCTTGAATTATAAGATCATTTAGTTAAAGTTAGTTATCGGGCACTATTCACGCAGACCCAATAAATAATACCCCAAACCTAAATCCATTGCTAGATATATGTTGTTGGGTGGATAAAACTGCCCCATGTTAAAATTTATCAAATTTCCAAAATATTGATTTTCATAACTCCTTGTATGCGCACCTTAGAATTAATGCAAGTAGAGTCTTTAGAACTAGTTTAATACTTCGAGTAGGTACCATAAATGGGTTAGAGAATGGCTAGATGCTTTAGTTAACTAAACCTTGGCTAAAGCTAGTTCCAGCTTATTGAATTCAAAGGGGAAAATATTGAAGTTAGGGTTTTATAGCTAGTATTTAACTTGTAGTTGATTATTAAAGTGTTTAATTGCATTGGTATAGCTTGTATAATCTATTGGTGAAGTTCATGAATTGAATGACTTGACTATTTTATTGGAGCATGACTATATTTTATGTACGTTGCTATATAGTTCGTTGAAACTTCTTATGTGTTAATAAGTTGAGCTACGTGTATGATGAACATATAGTTTATATGTTAAGAGTAATTTTGATTAGTTATAGATAGCTAATGGCTAAAGTGCTAAACTTATATGAAAACACTAGTGTTACGTATTCGAGCTAATTCGAGAAAGTTTGAAGTAAATTGGAACTATTTTCTTGAATGCTTGGCTTAATTCTAGGTGATGGAGTCTTTATCTTTATGTGCATAATAGTTTATTTTCTTGTACATAGATTATGCGATTTAATATAATTGTTAAAGTAATGTGCACTTATTGTCTATATATTATGTGTGAAGGCAACCTACTTTGTTGTCCCTCGATCATGTGTTTATTGGTTTATCTTATTGTTATTATTTTGAGTGCATTGCATTGTGGTTGCGCAACCATTTGGGCATAGTAGCGTCGTGGAAGCCGGGGGGCATCAGACTTGCCAGTATACCTCGGCTACCATGGTTGCCCAGTCCCTCTCTCGCTTGGGATGCCGCCCAGGGAGAGTTGGGTCATAGGATTTCGGGGTACATCCGGAGTACACCCAACTTGGAGATATAAGGGGATGCTGGCTTATCGTTATCAGTGACATTATTCATCGGGATTTAGGTTCGTGGTTCGTGGATTGTGGTTCGAGAATTGGATTAATCAGGATCATCGAGTTGTATTCTTTTTATTGTGTGGTATTTTATTGAATTCTTGTGTTTATTATTGTATATTACATGTATTTGTTGCACTGCACAAACCCCGAGATACTGTTCCCGTGTCCCTTCCCTCGCTGGGCATACGTATTTGGAATGTTCTCATTGTTAATAATTTTAGGTGAGGCAGGTTCAGCTTCCTTTAAACCTACAGTGGGCAAAACTCGTAAAATTCCATGACTACGTGTTACCTTGTTACTAGCTTTATGGACATTGTGTATGCTTCGTGGGCCCTAGCACCAAGTAGATGATAATTTCTTATAGTTTATTTTGTGGCCTATGGTATTGTATATAGTCTTGGCCTTTTTGAATGTTATAAAGTGTTATAACTTGAGCCAACATGTTTGGCAGGATTGTAAACAGCTGTAATAACTTAAAGTACTTTCATTACTTGTCTTTCATGCATGCTTGTGTACTTACCTTGTTGTTTAGTCTAAGGACTGGATAGCCGTGAGACGGGGCATAGCTGGTTGGTTGGAGTTAGAGTTGTAGGAGAATGTTGGATTATGGCTTTGTGATTGTATTCTATTGTTCGTAGGTTATCAGTTAGTCCTATAAACAGGGGAGACTCCGTCTATTTTTTTTCGTTTTTCGTGACTTGAGATTTAGATCGGGTTATGTATAGTGAATTTATAGAGCTCCTGTTTCCTTGAGGAAACAAGGTGTTACAGCATGTACTAGCTCCAAATGAGCTTTAGCGCGCCATGAAGTTTTAGGAGATGTAAACCTATGCATTTTCCCGTAGATACAACCTTCACATATTCTTTCTTCTCTTGCAATGGTAAGAAGACCGAATACCATGTTCTTTTCTTTAAGTAGATGCAACCCTCTGTTATTTAAGTGACCATATCTTAAATGCCACAATAATGAATTTTCAGTTGTAGTACTTTTAAGAGCAAGTTTATCTTCCAATGGTATGACAAGAGAAAAAACTTTATTGGCAGCCATGTTGACTATTACGACTGTGGAATTATTTTTCTTGTCAACTATTGTGCATTTTTTATCATAAAAAATGACTAAATATCCTTTTTTTGTATGAGCTGACCAACACTTAGAAGATTTTGAGTTAAATTTGGCACATAAAGAACATCACTAATGAGCTTTTGATTACCTCCCTTGGTATGGACTATAATGACCCCTTTGCCTTTGGCTTTATGTAGCTTGCCATCTCCAAGTTTCACTTGAGAAGAGAGGTTTTAGTCTAGCTCCATGAAAATGTTTCGATTTCCAGTCATATGGTTGTTATATTTCCTGTCCAAATACCATGTGTTCTGTGATTCTTGCTCGGCACACTCATGCATGAATAAAATAAGTGTTGTTCTTCATCTTCTTGGCTGAAATTTGCCTCGTTCTTTTCCTTATTTTTCTGGTACCAATAATGATTTGGTACTCGACATTTGGTGCATCTGTAGAAGTAATCTTTTGATTCATGATTAGACTTTTTTGCAAACGATTCATTGAGAGGTAGAGTTATCAGATTTTTGTTAGAATTCGTCTATTCTTTCTTTGCATTTTCCATGAGTGTTAGTTTGATCTCGTCGTCCTCGATCATGTTGACCTTTTCGTTGCCAAGAACCCCTTCTATTTTCTGATTTGTTTGGCCCTTTCTCTGAGATATTGAGTTTGGATTGAAAGGCTTGTTCGACGTGCAGATTGGACGACCTGTTAATTCTCTGCTCATGTGCTTGAAGTGAGCTCATTAGTTCATACATGGTAATTTTGAACAGATCTTTAGACTCTTCAATAGCAGCAACATAATGATCAAATTTCATAGGTAAACTTCTAAGAATTTTTTCAATGGAGTCTCCAAGGCTTTGGATTTGATTAACAATTTTAGCAACTCGCGAAAAGAATTCTCTAATATATTCATTTTCTTTCATTTGCAAGTTGTTAAAATCTCTCCACAAAGATTGTAGCTTTATTAGACAACCTTTTCATTGCCTTGGAATTCCTTTTTAAGAACATCCCAAGCTTCTTTTGCAGATTTCTTATTGAAAATCCTAGGATAGATGGACTTACCTAGGCCTTGCCTTAGATATCGAAATGCGTTAGCATCTTTCATTCGCATATCTTTGTTTTGCTTCTCATTCATTGTTAAACTTTCGGCTTGAGATGATTTTGGAACTCCATATTCGACCACGTCCCAAAGATCATGAGAAATAAAGAAATCCTGCATCTCGCTACTCCAATAGTCGTAGTGTTCTCCTTCAAAAATTGGCACTTCACTGGGGGTGTATTTGAACATAGTTTTCCAGCCATTATGCAGCAAAGAGCTACAAAGATTGAAGCTCTGATGCCAGATTTGTTGGCGCAGCAGAAGGGAAGTGATAAAAAGGATAAGATGCAGAGCAAAAATAGAGAAAAAAAACTGAAATATGAGATAACTACTGCAATAATTTGATGTTAGATTTGTACTGATATGAAGATCTATATTGGTGTTTTAAGGCTGTTTATATCAGTAGCACAAACTTGATAGAATTATATTAAGAATAGAGAAGGTAATATTGGATTGTAGTAAATATTTTTTTTTCTCTCACAGAACATTACAACATCTGCTCATTTTATAGATGCATTTCATGCTCTAGAATACTCTGCAATGGTATGTTTACAAGATGTATTAATGAAGTAGGTAGAGCTAACTAGTTGTTGCAAACTTAATATTTTCTCAGATTTCTATAGGGACAACTCATGTTGAAAATTGCAAATTATCTTCCAACAGTGTAGTGAGATCATCAGAGAGTATCATGACTCTCCACTTGGAGGGCATTCAGGCATATTAAGAACATTTTAGCGCATTTCTTCTGAATATTTTTGGAAGCACTTGTGACAAGATGTGAAACATTATATTGATCAGTGTCGTACTTGCCAAGAAATGAAGACTTCTCATCTTAATCCAGCCAAATTATTGTAGCCCTTACCTATTCCCACCAAGGTTTGGGAAGACATTTCGATGGATATTATCATTGGATTACCAAGCTCCGATGGAAAGACTATTATCATGGTTGTGGTGGCTCGGCTCACAAAGTACGCTCACTTTATTGCCCTTTCCCATCCTATCATAGTTCGAAGTTTGCAACAGTGTTTGCCTCAGAAATTTACCGTTTACATGGTCTACCCCGAACCATAGTAAGTGACCGAGATCCCTTGCTTCTCAGCTCATTTTGGAGAGAATTCTTTCGGCTCCAAGGCACTACCTTAGCTATGAGTAGTGCCTATCACCTTCAAAGCGATGGACAAACGGAGATTGTTAATCGTGGATTGGAACTTTATCTCCATTGTTTCGTGGCAAACAGTCCCACTAAGTGGACAAAATTTATTCATTGGGCAGAATTCTGGTACAATTCGGCGTATCATACATCCGCGAGTATGAGTCCCTTCCAAGTTCTCTATGGACAGCCCCCCTATCAATTGTTACGCATTTGCTGGGGTTAACTAAGAATGAAGCTGCTGATTCAGAATTAAGTCAGCGAGATGCTATTTTGACTCAGCTGCGTCAGAATTTGCAGAGAGCACAAGCTCGATTGAAATTGTATGCAAATAACCAGAGACATGAGGATATATTTTTTGAATGAGATATGGTATGGGCTCGCCTACAACTCCATCGTCAATTATCCGTTAGAGGTCCTTTCAATACCAAATTACGTCGCCGTTTCTATGGTCCCTTTAAAATCATAAAACACATCGGATATGTGGCTTATAAATTGGAGCTTCCAACCACTGCTAAGATACATCCGGTTTTCTACGTCTCAAAACTAAAGAAGTTTAAGGGTGATGCTTCAACACCAGCAACCCCACTTCCGGTGCAATCTACTTCATTTTATCCAATTGAGTAGCCAGTTGCTATTTTGGCACATAGGTCTATCCAACGTCAAGGCCAAATTATTAATCAAGTCCTAGTGCAATCGGAAGGACTATCTATGGAAGAAGCTACATGGGAAGATTCAGTGCACATTTAGAACCTTGAGGACAAGGTTCGTTTTTCAGGGCAGGGCATTGTAATGAATCCTGATGCTGAGCTGGACCAAGAAGATGCTGAGGTGGGAAATATACATGAGGCTGAGGTGTCTAAGCAGCATGTTTGGGGTGAAACAAGTAATTGGGGAAAGGGATGCGTGTCAAAAAGATTGCAAGTTACCTCACCGACTTTGTAACCAACTGAGCAAAAAAATGCATATAAAAGAAGCATGGATCGTGTAGTGAGATCATCAGAAAAATATTATTCTTCTTGTTTAGTCATTTCTTTGGAGTTCCCAATTATCTCAAAAATTGACCATTTTTTGTAATTTTCAAGTTAAATTTAGTAATATAACCCATTCTTCTTCTTCACTCCTTCTGTGCTCTCTGCTTTTGTTGCTTTATACAACAATGTGTTTCGTGATTTTACACATGGATTGAGATTTTAATCTTCTAATAATATAAGAATGTTATCAGAAGGTTAATGGTGGTGAGATGAGGATATAATTATTTGATCTTCACATTCAATAATTTAGATTATTTTCATCACAATTTGCATGTTAGTAGGAGATCTAAATCCTCCCTTATCTGGTTGGAAACTTTCCGGTTGCACGTTGTAAAGAAAAAAAAGAAAATAAAATTTATGCCACAGTTGCTTGTGTATACACTGTACAAAAACTGGAAAGTCTTGACCAATTCAAAAGGGAAAATCTCACATTTAATCCCTATTGTTTGTAAAAAATTTCAGTTTGGTCCTTATTGTTTAAAATATTTCAATTTAGTCCCTATTATTTTTTTAAAAGTTTCAATTTCATCACTATTGTTTAAAGTTTTTCAATTTTGTCCTTATTGTTTGCCAAAAGTTTCAGTTTCATCCTTATTATTTTAAAAAAATTTCAAATTCGTCCCTATTGTTTCTTAAAAAATTTTAATTTAGTCCTTGAATAATAGGGTCGAATTTGAAACTTTAAAAAAATAATAGGGACGAAATTGAAATTTTTTAAAAATAATAGGGACAAAATTAAAACTTTTTGATAAATAATAAGAACGAAATTGAGAAATTTTAAACAATAAAGGGGAAATTGAATTTTTTTTGCAAAAAAATAGAAACTAAATTGAAACAAATAAAAAAATAAAAACTAAACTAAAATAATTGGGTAATAATAGGGACTATTTGTGAAATTTTCCCAATTCAAAACTCCAAATGAGGTCATGGATTATAAAAATGACGAATAGGGTAGAGAATCTTCCACATCATTACGCGTTATGGATTATCACTGCAGTATTGTTTGTGAAATTAGATGGCGACTTGTAATAGTAATAAAAGGAAAAAAAAAAAAAAAACACACACACACACACAGAGATGGTGACTAAGGTAGACACTGTAGACTGCTGACATGCACGAATGATGCCACAAACATGGTAAGGTTTAGAGCTTGTTTGGAAGTGTTTTTGTTTTTTAGTTCTGTAAAATAATTTTTAAGAATAGTTTTGAAAAACTATTTTTAAGAACAAAAAACAAAAAAAATTGTTTGATTAGAATTGTTTTTAGAACAAGTTTTTAAAAGAAAAAAACAAAAAATTCATTTGGCAAAAATACTCTAAAAAACAGTTTTAAAAACATAAAAATAAAAAATCCGTTTGGGTGTCACGTATTTTTTACTCATATATAACAAATTAATAAATTACTAGATTTAGATGTTATGATCCTCCAACAGGTTTTTCTGCATAAGTACTAAAACTTATCAAATCCGAACAATATGCTATTCTGTATTCATCTTAAACAGACTTCCATATCTATTGTTATGGAAAGCAAAATATATGTAAGAATTAGCCAACAGGCAACAGATACCCACACAAATTAAGAAACAAAAAATAAATAATAACTAATGACTAATGGCCAAGTTAGAAGCATATGCAGGCTGTAGTTGAGTGAAAACAGTCATGAAAGAAGCGACCTGCACAATGGCCAAACTAATAACTAATGAGAGAATGAAATCCTTCAGCAGATGCTTAGGAAAAAGAAAAAGAAAAAAAAAATCCTTCAGCAGATATAAGGAAGAAGAACAACAAAGAAGAGGAAAAAAATATCAGTTGTTAGTTGGAGGAAATAAGAGAAAAAAATCCTTCAGCAGATGCAAATCATCAACATCTAAGATTAATTCCTCCCTCCGCAGGGAAAAAAAAAAGAGGAGAAAGAAGAGCTGTGAATACGTTGTTAGTTGGCGAAAAAGTGTGCCATTGAAGATGATGTTATTTACGAAATTGCCATAAAATAAAACTACTACTCCGTGTTTTTGTGTGTTTTGGGAACAAAACTTCAAAAAACATGTTTTTTTAGTTCTCTATTTTCTGTTTTTGAGAACAGAATTTTGGAAACTGTTTTTTAGAACAATTCTCCAAAACAACACTATCCAAACAATATTTTTTGTTTTTTTGTTTCTAAAAAAAAAAAAGCTTTTAAAAATCATTCCAAACAGGCCCTAAGTATTTCATATAATTCCTATAACTTTATCTTCTTAATGAGAAATTTGCGAAAATGTTTTATTGTTTTACTAAAATTTTAAATTAGTTTTTATTGTATAAAATTAGTCAATTTAATTTTTATTAATTTTTTAAAAAAATTAAATTTGTTCTTATTATTTAAAATTAGTCAATTTAGTCCATATTATTTTTCAAAATATTTCATTTTAGTCATTGCCTATATTGACTAAATTGAAAATTTTTGAAAAATAGTATGGACTAAATTGAATTATTTCAAAAACAATAGGAACTAAAAGGGATTGACTAAAATGAATTTTTTTGGAAAATAGTATGGACTAATTTGAATTATTTTAAAAATAATAGGAATTAAAAGGACTAATTTTTAATAAGAGGGACAAATTTAATTTTTTTTTAGAAAAATAATAGGGATTAAATTAACTAGTTTTCAATAATATGAACGAATTTGAATTTTGAAAAAACAATATAAACTATTTGTACAATTTCCCCTCCTCAAGTGGACAACAAATTCTATAATTATCATCATAGATCAACCCCAAGGTAGCTAATAGGAAGCTTGGAAGATCATTCACCACGACAAAGAACACCTAATGTTAGGTAGTAATCTATTATAATAAAAAAAAATTAATTTCGAATTACAGTCTCGACTTCCATTGTTTAAGAAAAAAAAAGGGCAACATTTTCCTTTATTTATCTGTTAAACGAAACAATTATTACTAAAGTGATGCCCCCAGGGCATATTTGTTTATTTATTTATTTTATTCAAGAAATAATTAAATTATTTTAAATCACTTAAAATGTTATAAGAAAAAAGAAAAAATACATTCATTATCAATTTACAAACATTGAGCCGAAGTAGTGATGCCAACGTAAAGGACTACAAAACCTGCCATTTAACATAGGGAACAAAGAACAACTAAAAGAATTCTTGCACTGATGCTCTTCTTTTCAACTAATAAACCATATATTTTTTTGGTAAATACTAATAAACCACAGGTCCACATGAATCATCTACTACTAAGTGGTCAACGCATAGCCAAATACAATGCCAACTTGTGATGAAAACAGATATTATTTTTGGAGCTCACAATTAAAGAATCGAAATGAGCTTACGAAAAAATTTGTAGATAGAGGCAAATGTATGTTCGCCAACGAAGCTCTGTTTTCGTGCCTTCTTGACTCAAATCATTTTGTTTGCAAAAATACTTCAGCTGCTCAATGGAGCAATACTCTATCCATTGTCCCAAAAACAAGAACAGCCAGTTGATGTCCCTTTTCTTGATCTCAATTATGGGGACGATGTATTCATATTTCTGACAAGAATTGCAGGGCGGTGGCGTAGGGTGCTCCCAGTAAGATGGATCCATTCCACCCATTTTGTTCTCATAGTTCTTATGAATGAACTTCGTAACCTCTTTGAACTTTTCCGATAAACTGTAATGGATATTGTATGTAGTTCCACAGTTCTTGCATTGGACCCACCCGTGAATGTTGCGTATCCCCTCACGCCCCATGAAGCCCAAGCCGTGTACTTTTGCACGGCGATTAGTAGCCCATCGGTGTGGTGCCCTTATCGGCTCCTTCTTTTGATTTGCAGCCGCGGATGGTGGCAGAAACAGTTGCCGCAGCCTTTCCAGACGTGATAGTAATGTTGAACTTAGAGTTGGAACTACTGATGGCCGCCCTTCTTGGGCCAATTGTGATGGCACATCACCTGCAATGCGTTGTTGATACAATGCAGTGGAGCGTTGTTGATACATTTCTTGATCAGAACTTGGATAGATTCTTGGTGTTGCATGCAAGCTTGGTCCTAGTGTCAATTGTAGGTTGAGAGCCGCATGTTGTGGCTGGGGTGGTGGCGGCGGCGGCGGCATTTGCTGGTGATTTGAAATCGGTGGTGGTTGTCTCGCTGGGCGGTGGTCAGATAACTTTCGGTTTGGTGCCCTTGATGGCACATCACGTGAAAAGTGTTGTTGATACATTGGTTGAGAATGGGGATAAATTCTTGGTGTTGAATGCAGGCTTGGTCCTAGTAGGTTGAGGGGAGGTGTTGCAGTAGACAATGGTGGTCGTTGCCGCGCTGGGTGGTGGTCAGATATGGTTAATTGGTGGTGTTCTTGGTTGTTTTCTTGGAGCCAATTAGAAGTAAGGCTTATTGGATCCGTGTTACCTTTCTTATCACTGAAGGCTCTCGTATTCCCTTATTTGTTTCGATCAACTAGACCCAAGCGACCTTAGGAATTAGGTTTAAGCCTTATGACCAGATTATCTCCATACCAATACGTATGAATAAAAAATCTTTTAAAATCAATAAAGAATTGTATCAATTGAATCACTACCAACGCGCATAATAGTACCATAGTGTATTATCTCTTTTTGTTTTTTTTTTTTTTGGTGTCAGGAAGAGTCATATGTGTATATATGTTAACAAAGGTATAGACTAATATGTACAAACAAAAATAATTCTATTGAAAGGTTACAAGTCAAAGTGGGAAGGATCTGTTGGGAATCGTGCATGGTATTTTAAAATTTTATAATCAGAATAAACGCAGTGGAAATTATTAATAATATTCATGCATCCGTTCATGGCTAATTTCGTAGATTACATACTTGCATAATAATCAACTATAAATTACGCATAAAGATTTCAGGATTACCTTTCCATGATGACGAATCTGATGTAGAATAAGCTTCCTATGTGTGAAGCCTCCGAAAGTATCCACACAGAATCTACACCCTTAATTAGATTTCACCCCCACTAGGTTTTCTAGAGAAATCCTATATATTATTCTGACTATGATTTTTGTACTAGCTAAACCTGTATCAGAATATTACATTATATAGGAAACATATATGACCTAGGGCCATATATGGACCAGTCTTAAACAGACCAGTTTTGGACTCATAATAACCAGATCAATATCAATTTAGTACAAGCTCAGTTAAATTAATATTAAGACGATCCTAAAATTAATTTAATATTTTCTCTAATCCAATTAATCTGCAAATTCCATTTGTGTGTGATCTCTCGGGTTCATAATTAATTGGCAGCGAAATAATATTAATCAAATTAATATTTAATTAGAACTCTTCTAATTTATTTCTCGCAAGTCGTGAGTGATACTTAGCAATATATCACGACTACCCAACTAATAATGAAGTGAAATACTACGAACCCTTTAGTAATAATTATGCAATCAATTCCTTCTATCTAAATTATCCAGATTGAGCCAGAGTCATAGATAGGGTAGTCAAACTCTATTATTTAATCATATGTCTAAATCTATTTAATTAGTAACTTATAAATAATACGTGGAACAACTTCCACTATTCTACCTCGGCCAAGAATTTCTAGTTATTTGATTAATAGATCGCATAGGATCCCTAATTGAAAGATTCCATATCTACACACACATATCTCCATGCCGGAATAGATCGTAACCACTGAGTACATTATCCAATCCTTAATTAGGACTAGTCTTATTACACTAGCAAATTACGTTACCCCTAACACAAGATAACTATGGTGTCTCAAGTCTAATCACTAAGTGCACCATTACACTATACAACAAATTATTGACCATTCCATATAATTCGTTGTATTAGCGGTCATGTCTAGTTACTTGTTCTCAACAAGCACTTATACATCTACCTTTACGACATGAGACTAATCACCCAAATCAATATATCATATTATTTGGATGGTAGACTATAATATGATCTTTCCGGATAAATCAACGTCTAATTAATTTATCCTACGAACGGGAACTATTTTAGAATATATTTATGAATATAGATTTTGTCACTCATATCCTTACTCTTAAGGATAGAATCTACAAATAATATTCTAGGGACTCTTATTTAAATAATTAAGCGCATTAAGTATATTTAAATAAACCGCCCACATTAAATAAATAATATAATTATTATGTCCTAAAATTGGCATTTAGGGCATATAATCTAACAATCCCCCATTTGCACTAAAGCCAATTACTCAAGTATCTCATACCCATCTTCTCAAGATGGTAATCAAATGATTGCAAAATCATTGTCTTAGTCAGTGGACTAGCACCGCCAACTGTTGACGTTATTTACTGCATAATATCATCACTTCCACAATCTCTGATCGATATGGTAATGCCTCTTTAACGCGCTTGGATCTTTAGTGAGACCTAGGTTCTTTAGCTTGCGCTACAACTCCATTGTCGTCATAGCACTACCTGTTTGACTTAATGGAAAGAACCATCCTTAGTTCAGTTACAAACTCCTAGATCCAAACTGCTTCCTTTTGTTACATCTGATGCAACGATACACTCAACATTTGGAATTTGTAATTGTACCAATATTTAGAACATTTCCAAATTGTTCTTCCATTATAGGTGAGTATGAACCCAGATGTGGATTTCCAATAATCCACTTCAGACTCTCAGCCTGAATTCATAAAACTTTAAGTTTCACATTCTCCAAGTATCAAGAATATTTCTTCAGTGTTTCTCAAGCGCTTAAGAATATTCTTGATTGTTTTTCAGTGTTCCTAACCTGGATCAGATAGACATCTGCTCAAAACACTTATAACATTTGTGATATCATGTCTTTGTACATAGCACGACGTATATAAGATTCTTAATTACTACTGCACTTAGAATCTTATGTGTCCAGTCTCTCTCTCTTTAGCAGTCTTAGGACTCACAGCCCTAGAGAAATAAATGTCATGTCTTAAAAGAGATCAACCCTCTTTTATTAACATGTATTGCATCAATATAAATGCATTCTTATGTAAGTAGGTACATTTAATTGGTTAATGTGTATAATTTTCATTTTCATGCAATTTTGGGAATTCCTGAATATTTTGGAAAATCATAGGAATCGTAGAAAATAATTAACGTAGACAATTAGGAATTAGAGTAAATAAATAGTTAGATTTTAACTAAAATGGCAAACTAGTAAATAAGTATTTAGTTATGGGTAAGTTAGTCATTAGGCTTATATATCTTTTATTATACATATATACACATACATATTATATGCACACTCATACAAAACACACACAAAAATCAGACACACACACACACACACACACACTAATACACGCTGAAAAACATACACACAAGAAGAGAAGAAATCAGGGAAAAAAAGAGGAAGAAAGAAGAAAGATAGGAGCTAGATCTTGCCCTCTCAAGCTTCATATCATCATTTCTTGAGATTATAAGGTGAGGGAAATCTTTTAAAAACTGATTTCAGAAGTTATATTGCATATATATGTGTTGTTGAGTAAGAAATTATTGTATTATACAAGTTTAGACACATATATGATTGCAGGATTTTGTTGTAGTTGTTGTATTGTGTGAACTATTTGAGCAAGTAAACTCTGAGGAGAAATTCTGGAAAAATATATATGTTCATCTAGACTTTGAGATGAATAATTCTTGTTTAGGTCGAGTCATAAGAAAAAATTATTTACTTGCCCGAAAATGCCAAAATCAGTGAAGTTTTATAGTTGACTGAATTTGGACAGTTTTACTTGCCTAAATTTCATGGAGTTTTTGACCTAGTTAGTCTACTTGAAAAATTATGAAAATTTTACAAGACCTAGATAAGCCAGTCTAAAACAAGTTCTATTTAGGTCAAGTTGGCCAATTCCTTTATCTATTGCCTCTAAAAAAATAAAAACCGAAACCTAACAAAATTCGTGACCAATCTGGACAGCTCTGCGTACTTGAGTTGTTTTAGTCATATCTTGATGAATTTAACTCGGAATTGGGTTCTGTTTGATTCTAGAGTTATCTACTTTCGAAGAGATTTCCATACATGTAAAAATCAGTTTCACAGGTGCTTAGATAAGTGTGCAGCCAAAGTTGAGCTACTGCTGAGATGTTGAAACTGTTAAACTTATTTGTTTTGTGCTCTTATTGCTTCTTGAGGTTAAATAATGTGCTATATATGCTTATCTATGCTTATTTTACTCTCAAATATGTGTATAGAACATGTCTATGTGATTGGATAACTTGGTTCATTACTAGATTGCTCCCTCTTAAATTTCGAGTTAGGGTTTCATATGGAAATTGAGGATTTTTGGGTAACGTCGCATTAATTCTTGATTGAATAATAATTAGACTCAATTTAGGAGTAAATAAACTTAGAATAAAACTTTGAATAGGATAGAAATGCTTGAATTATAAGATCATTTAGTTAAAGTTAGTTATCGGGCACTATTCATGCAGACCCAAGAAATAATACCCCAAACCTAAATCCAATGCTAGATATATGTTGTTGGGTGGATAAAACTGCCCCACATTAAAATTTATCGAATTCTGAAAACATTGATTTTTATGACTCCTCGTATGCGCACCTTAGAATTAATGCAATTAGAGTCTTTAGAACTAGTTTAATACTTCGAGTAGGTACCATAAATGGGTTAGAGAATGGCTAGATGCTTTAGTTAACTAAAGTGTTTAATATTGAAGTTAGGGTTTTATATCTAGTATTTAACTTGTAGTTGATTATTAAAGTGTTTAATTGCATTGGTATAGCTTGTATAATCTATTGGTGAAGTTCATGAATTGAATGACTTGACTATTTTATTGGAACATGACTATATTTTGTGTACGTTACTATATAGTTCGTTGAAACTTCTTATGTGTTAATAAGTTGAGCTACGTGTATGATGAACATATAGTTTATATGTTAAGAGTAATTTTGATTAGTTATAGATAGCTAATGACTAAAGTGCTAAACTTATATAAAAACACTAGGGTTATGTATTCGAGCTAATTCGAGAAAGTTTGAAGTAAATCGGAGCTATTTTCTTGAATGCTGGGCTTAATTCCAGGTAAGGGAGTCTTCATCCTTATATGCATAATAGTTTATTTTCTTGTACATAGATTATGCGATTTAATATAATTGTTAAAGTAATGTGCAGTTATTGTCTATATATTATGTGTGAGGGCAACCTACTTTGTTGTCCCTCGATCATGTGTTTATTGGTTTATCTTATTGTTATCATTTTGAGTGCATTGTATTGTGGTTGTGCAACTATTTGGGCATGGTAGTGTCGTGAAAGCCGAGGAGCATCGGGCTTGTCGATATACCTCGGCTACCATGGTTGCCCAGTCCCTCTCTCGCTTGGGATGCCGCCCAGGGAGAGTTGGGTCGTAGAATTTCGGGGTACATCCGGAGTACACCCAACTTGGAGATATAAGGGGATACCGGCTTATCGTTATTAGTGACATTATTCATCGGGATTTCTGTTCGTGATTCGTGGATTGTGGTTCGAGAATTGGATTAATCAGGATCATCGAGTTGTATTCTTTTTATTGTGTGGTATTTTATTGAATTCTTGTGTTTATTATTGTATATTACATGTATTTCTTGCACTGCACAAACCCAAAGATACTGTTCCCGTGTCATTTCCCTCGCTGGGCATACGTATTTGGTATGCTCTTGTTGTTAATAATTTCAGGTGAGGCAGGTTTAGTTTCCCTTAAACCTGCAGTGGGCAAAACTCGTAAAATTCCATGACTACGTGTTACCTTGCTGCTAGCTTTGTGGACGTTGTGTATGCTTTGTGGGCCCTAGCACCAAGTAGATGATAATTGCTTATAGTCTCTTTTGTGGCCTATGGTATTGTATATAGTCTTGGCCATTTTGAATGTTATAAAGTGTTATAACTTGAGCCAACATGTTTGGCAGGATTGTAAATGGCTGTAATAACTTAAAGTACTTTCATTACTCGTCTTTTCATGCATGCTTGTGTACTTATCTTGTTGTTTAGTCTAAGGCCTGGATGGCCGTGAGACGGGGCATAGTTGGTTGGTTGGAGTTAGAGTTGTAGGATAATGTTGGATTATGGCTTTGTGATTGTATTATGTTGTTCGCAAGTTATCGGTTAGTCCTATAAACAAAGGAGACTCCGTTTATTTTTTCTCGTTTTTCGTGACTTGAGATTTAGATTGGGTTGTGTATAGTAAATTTATAGAGCTCATATTTCCGTGAGGAAATAGGGTATTACAGCATGTACTAGCTCCAAATGAGCTTTAGCGCGCCATGAAGTTTTAGGAAATGGAAACCTATGCATTTTCCCATAGATACAACCTTCACATATTCTTTCTTCTCTTGCAATAGTAAGAAGACCGACTACCATGTTCTTTTCTTTAAGTAGATGCAACCCTCTGTTATTTAAGTGACCATATCTTAAATGCCACAATAATGAATTTTCAGTTGTAGTACTTTTAAGAGCAAGCTTATCTTCCAATGGTATGACAAGAGGAAAAACTTTATTGGCAGCCATGTTGACTATTGCTACTGTGGAATTATTTTTCTTGTCAACTATTGTGCATTTTTTATCATAAAAAATGACTAAATATCCTTCTTTTGTATGAGCTGACCAACACTTAGAAGATTTTGAGTTAAATTTGGCACATAAAGAACATCACTAATGAGCTTTTGATTACTTCCCTTGGTATGGACTGCAATGACCCCTTTGCCTTCGGCTTTATGTAGCTTGTCATCTCCAAGTTTCACTTGAGAAGAGAGGTTTTGGTCTAGCTCCATGAAAATGTTTCGATTTCCAGTCATATGGTTGCTACATCTGCTGTCCAAATACCATGTGTTCTGTGATTCTTGCTCGGCACACTCATGCATGAATAAAATAAGTGTTGTTCTTCATCTTCTTGGCTGAAATTTGCCTCGTTCTTTTCCTTATTTTTCTGGTACCAATAGTTTCTTTGAGAATGATTTGGTACTCGACATTTGGTGCATCTGTAGAAGTAATCTTTTGATTCATGATTAGACTTTTTTGTAAACGATGCATTGAGAGGTAGAGTTATCTGATTTTTGTTAGAATTCGTCTCTTCTTTCTTTGCCTTTTCCATGAGTGTTAGTTTGATCTCGTCGTCATCGATCATGTTGACCTTTTCGTTGCCAAGAACCCCTTCTATTTTTTGATTTGTTTGGCCATTTCTCTGAGATATTGAGTTTGGATTGAAAGGCTTGTTCGACGTACAAATTGGATGACCTGTTAATTCTCTGCTCATGTGCTTGAAGTGAGCTCATTAGTTCATACAGGTAATTTTGAATAGATCTTTAGACTCTTCAATAGCAACAACATAATGATCAAATTTCATAGGTAGACTTCTAAGAATTTTTTCAATGGAGTCTCCAAGGCTTTGGATTTGATTAACAATTTTAGCAACTCGCGAAAAGAATTCTCTAATATATTCATTTTCTTTCATTTGCAAGTTGTTAAAATCTCTCCACAAAGATTGTAGCTTTATTGAGACAACCTTTTCATTGCCTTGGAATTCCTTTTTAAGAACATCCCAAGCTTCTTTTGTAGATTTCTTATTGAAAATCCTAGGATAGATGGACTTACCTAGGCCTTGCCTTAGATATCGAAATGCGTTAGCATCTTTCATTTGCATATCTTTGTTTTGCTTCTCATTCATTGTTAAACTTTCGGCTTGAGATGATTTTGGAACTCCATATTCGACCACGTCCCAAAGATCATGAGAAATAAAGAAATCATGCATCTCGCTACTCCAATAGTCGTAGTGTTCTCCTTCAAAAATTGGCACTTCACTGGGGGTGTATTTGAACATAGTTTTCCAGCCATTATGCAGAAAAGAGCTACAAAGATTGAAGCTCTGATGCCAGATTTGTTGGCGCAGCAGAAGGGAAGTGATAAAAAGGATAAGATGCAGAGCAAAAACAGAGAAAAAAAACTGAAATATAAGATAACTACTGCAATAATTTGATGTTAGATTTGTACTGATATGAAGATCTATATTGGTGTTTTAAGGCTGTTTATATCAGTAGAACAAACTTGATAGAATTGCATTAAGAATAGAGAAGGTAATATTGGATTGCAGTAAATATTTTTTTTTTCTCTCACAGAACATTACAACATCTGCTTATTTTATAGATGCATTTCATGCTCTAGAATACTCTGCAATGGTATGTTTACAAGATGTATTAATTAAGTAGGTAGAGCTAACTAGTTGTTGCAAACTTAATATTTTCTCAGATTTCTATAGAGACAACTCATGTAGAAAATTGCAAATTATCTTCCAAAAGTGTGGTGAGATCATCAGAGAGTATCATGACTCTCCACTTGGAGGGCATTCAGGCATATTAAGAACATTTTAGCGCATTTCTTATGAATATTTTTGGAAGCACTTGTGACAAGATATGAAACATCATATTGATCAGTGTCGTACTTGCCAAGAAATGAAGACTTCTCATCTTAATCCAGCCAAATTATTGTAGCCCTTACCTATTCCCACCAAGGTTTGGGAAGACATTTTGATGGATATTATCACTAGATTACCAAGCTCCGATAGAAAGACTATTATCATGGTTGTGGTGGATCGGCTCACAAAGTACGCTCACTTTATTGCCCTTTCCCATCCTATCATAGTTTGAAGGTTGCAACAATGTTTGCCTCAGAAATTTACCGTTTACATGTTCTACCCCGGACCATAGTAAGTGACCGAGATCCCTTGTTTCTCAGCTCATTTTGGCGAGAATTCTTTCGGCTCCAAGGCACTACCTTAGCTATGAGTAGTGCCTATCACCCTCAAAGCGATGGACAAACGGAGATTGTTAATCATGGATTGGAACTTTATCTCCGTTGTTTCGTGGAAAACAGCCCCACTAAGTGGACAAAATTTATTCACTGGGTAGAATTCTGGTACAATTCGGCGTATCATAGATCTGCGGGTATGAGTCCTTTCCAAGCTCTCTATGGACGGCCGCCCTATCAATTACTACGCATTTACTGGGGTTAACTAAGAATGAAGCTGATGCTTCAGAATTAAGTCAGCGAGATGCTATTTTGACTCAGCTGCGTCAGAATTTGCAGAGAGCACAAGCTCGAATGAAATTGTATGCAAATAACCAGAGACATGAGGATATATTTTTTGAAGGAGATATGGTATGGGCTCGTCTACAACCCCATCATCAATTATCCGTTAGAGGTCCCTTCAATACCAAATTACATCGCCGTTTCTATGGTCCCTTTAAAATCATAAAAAATGGGATATGTGGCTTATAAATTGGAGCTTACAAACACTGCTAAGATACATCCGGTTTTCCACGTCTCAAAACTAAAGAAGTTTAAGGGTGATGCTTCAACACCAACAACCCCACTTCCGGTGCAATCTACTTCATCTTATCCAATTGAGCAGCCTGTTGCTATTTTGGCACACAGGTCTATCCAACGTCAAGGCCAAATTATTAATCAAGTCCTAGTGCAATCGGAAGGACTATCGATGGAGGAAGCTACATGGGAAGATTCGGTGCACATTCAGAAGCTTGAGGACAAGGTTCGTTTTTCAGGGCAGGGCATTGTAATGAATCCTGATGTTGAGCTGGACCAAGAAGATGCTGAGGTGGGAAATATACATGAGGCTGAGGTGTCTAAGTAGCATGTTTGGGGGTGAAAAAAGTAATTGGGGAAAGGGATGCATGCCAAAAAGATTGCAAGTTACCTCACCGACTTTGTAACCAACTGAGCAACAAAATGCATATAAAAGAAGCATGGATCGTGTAGTGAGATCATCAGAAAAATATTATTCTTCTTGTTTAGTCATTTCTTTGGAGTTCCCAATTATCTAAAAAATTGGCCATTTTTTGTAATTTTCAAGTTAAATTTAGTAATACAACCCATTCTTCTTCATCACTCCTTCTGTGCTCACTGCTTTTGTTGCTTTATACAACAATGTGTTTCGTGATTTTACACATGGATTGAGATTTTAATCTTCTAATAATATAAGAATGTTATCAGAAGGTTAATGGTGATGAGATGATGATATAATTATTTGATCTTCACATTCAATAATTTAGATTATTTTCATCGCAATTTGCATGTTAGTAGGAGATCTAAATCCTCCCTTATCTGGTTGGAAACTTTTCGGTTGCATGTTATAAAGAAAAAAAAGGAAAATAAAATTTATGCCACAGTTGCTTGTGTATACACTGTACAAAAACCGGAAAGTCTTGACCAATTCAAAAGGAAAAATCTCACATTTAGTCCCTATTGTTTGTAAAAAATTTCAATTTGGTCCTTATTATTTAAAATATTTCAATTTAGTCCCTATTATTTTTTTAAAAGTTTCAATTTCATCACTATTGTTTAAAGTTTTTCAATTTTGTCCTTATTGTTTGCCAAAAGTTTCAGTTTCATCCTTATTATTTAAAAAAAAAATTCAAATTCGTCCCTATTGTTTCTTAGAAATTTTTAATTTAGTCCTTGAATAATAGGGTCGAATTTGAAACTTTAAAAAAATAATAGGGACAAAATTGAAACTTTTTAAAAATAATAGGGACAAAATTAAAAATTTTTGATAAACAATAAGAACGAAATTGAGAAATTTTAAACAATAAAGAGGAAATTGAAATTTTTTTGCAAAAAAATAGAAACTAAATTGAAACAAATAAAATAATAAAAACAAAACTAAAATAATTGGGTAATAATAGGGACTATTTGTGAAAATTTTCCAATTCAAAACTCCAAATGAGGTCATGGATTATAAAAATGACGAATAGGGTAAAGAATCTTCCATATCATTACGCGTTATGGATTATCACTACAGTATTGTTTGTGAAATTAGATGGCGACTTGTAATAGTAATAAAAGGAAAGAAAAAAAAAACACACACACATACACAGATGGTAACTAAGGTAGACACCGTAGACTACTGACATGCGCGAATGATGTCACAAACACGGTAAGGCTTAGAGCTTGTTTGGAAGTGTTTTTGTTTTTTAGTTCTGTAAAATAATTTTTAATAATAGTTTTGAAAAACTATTTTTAAGAACAAAAAAATAAAAAAATTGTTTGATTATAATTGTTTTTAGAACAAGTTTTTAAAAGAAAAAAACAGAAAATTCGTTTGGCAAAAATACTCTAAAAAACAGTTTTAAAAACATAAAAATAAAAAATCCGTTTGGGTGTCAAAAATAAAAACACATATTTTTTACTCATATATAACAAATTAATAAGTTACTAGATTTAAATGTTATGATCCTCCAACAGGTTTTTCTGCATAAGTACTAAAACTTATCAAATCCGAACAATATGCTATTCTGTATTTATCTTAAACAGACTTCCATAGTTGTGGAAAGCAAAATATATTGAGACACAACTCCAAATTTAAGTACCAGCTAACTAGTGAAGAGGTTGTAAGCATTCAATATATGTAAGAATTATCCAACAGGCAATAGATACCCACACAAATTAAGAAACAAAAAATAAATAATAACTAATGACTAATGGCCAAGTTAGAGGCATATGCAGGCTGTAGTCGAGTGAAAGCAGTCATGAAAGAGGCAACCCGCACAATGGCCAAACTAATAACTAATGAGAGAATAAAATCCTTCAGCAGATGCCTTGGAAAAAGACAAAAGAAAAAAAAAAATCCTTCAGCAGATATAAGGAAGAAGAACAACAAAGAAGAGGAAAAAAATATCAGTTGTTAGTTGGAGGAAATTAGAGAAAAAAACCCTTCAGCAGATGCAAATCATCAACATCTAAGATTAATTCCTCCCTCCACAAGGAAAAAAAAAAAAGAGTAGAAAGAAGAGCTGTGAATACGTTGTTAGTTGGAGGAAATAAGAAAGAGAAGATGGTGAGAGACTTCGGTAAAGTTAGTTTTAAAGTGTGTCATTGAAGATGATGTTATTTACGAAATTGCCATAAAAGAAAACTACTACTCCGCGTTTTTGTGTGTTTTGGGAACAAAACTTCAAAAAAACATGTTTTTTTAGTTCTCTATTTTCTGTTTTTGAGAACAGTATTTTGGAAACTGTTTTTTAGAACAATTCTCCAAAACAACACTATCTAAACAATATTTTTTGTTTTTTTGTTTCTAAAAACAAAAAAACAGCTTTTAAAAACCATTCCAAACAGGCCCTATTTCATATAATTCATATAATTTTATCTTCTTAATGAGAAATTTGCGAAAATGTTTTATTGTTTTACTAAAATTTTAAATTAGTTTCTATTGTATAAAATTAGTCAATTTAATTTTTATTAATTTTTAAAAAAAATTAAATTTGTTCTTATTATTGAAAATTAGTCAATTTAGTCAATATTATTTTTCAAAATATTTCATTTTAGTCATTGCCTATATTGACTAAATTGAAATTTTTTGAAAAATAGTATGGACTAAATTGAATTATTTCAAAAACAATAGGAACTAAAAGGGATTGACTAAAATGATTTTTTTTGGAAAATAGTATGGACTAATTTGAATTATTTTAAAAATAATAGGAATTAAAAGGACTAATTTTTAATAAGCGGGACAAATTTAATTTTTTTTAGAAAAATAATAGGGATTAAATTAACTATTTTTCAATAATATGAACGAATTTGAATTTTGAAAAAACAATAGAAACTATTTGTACAATTTCCCCTCCTCAAGTGGACAACAAATTCTATAATTATCATCATAGATCAACCCCAAGGTAGCTAATAGGAAGCTTGGAAGATCATTCACCACGACAAGGAACACCTAATGTTAGGTAGTGATCTATTATAATAAAAGATTTTAATTTCGAATTACGGTCTTGACTTCCATTGTTTAAGAAAAAAAAAAGGCAACATTTTCCTTTATTTATCTGTTAAACGAAACAATTATTACTAAAGTGATGCCCCCAGGGCATATTTGTTTTTTTATTTATTTTATTCAAGAAATAATTAAATTATTTTAAATCACTTAAAATGTTATAAAAAAAAAAAAAAAAAAAAACACATTTATTATCAATTTACAAACATTGAGCCGAAGTAGTGATGCCAACGTAAAGGACTACAAAATCTGCCATTTAACATAGGGAACAAAGAACAATTAAAAGAATTCTTGCACTGATGCTCTTCTTTTCAACTAATAAACCATATATTTTTTTTGGTAAATACTAATAAACCACAGGTCCACATGAATCATCTACTACTAAGTGGTCAACGCATAGCCAAATACAATGCCAACTTGTGATGAAAACATATATTATTTTTGGAGCTCACAATTAAAGAATCGAAATGAGCTTACGAAAAAATTTGAAGATAGAGGCAAATGTATGTTCGCCAACGAAGCTCTGTTTTCATGCCTTCTTGACTCAAATCATTTTGTTTGGAAAAATACTTCAGCTGCTCAATGGAGCAATACCCTATCCATTGTCCCAAAAACAAGAACAGCCAATTGATGTCCCTTTTCTTGATCTCAATTATGGGGACTATGTATTCATATTTCTGACAAGAATTGCAGGGCGGTGGCGTAGGGTGCTCCCAGTAAGATGGATCCATTCCACCCATTTTGTTCTCATAGTTCTTATGAATGAACTTCGTAACCTCTTTGAACTTTTCCGATAAACTGTAATGGATATTGTATGTAGTTCCACAGTTCTTGCATTGGACCTACCCGTGAATGATGCGTATCCCCTCACGCCCCATGAAGCCCAAGCCGTGTACTTTTGCACGGCGATTAGTAGCCCATCGGTGTGGTGCCCTTATCGGCTCCTTCTTTTGATTTGCAGCCGCGGATGGTGGCAGAAACAGTTGCCGCAGCCTTTCCAGACGCGATAGTAATGTTGAACTTAGAGTTGGAACTACTGATGGCCGCCCTTCTTGGGCCAATTGTGATGGCACATCACCTGCAATGCGTTGTTGATACAATGCAGTGGAGCGTTGTTGATACATTTCTTGATCAGAACTTGGATAGATTCTTGGTGTTGCATGCAAGCTTGGTCCTAGTGTCAATTGTAGGTTGAGAGCCGCATGCTGTGGCTGGGGTGGTGGCGGCGGCGGCGGCGGCATTGCTGGTTATTTGAAATTGGTGGTGGTTGTCGCGATGGGTGGTGGTCAGATAACTTTCGGTGTGGTGCCCTTGATGGCACATCACGTGAAAAGTGTTGTTGATACATTGGTTGAGAATGGGGATAAATTCTTGGTGTTGAATGCAGGCTTGGTCCTAGTAGGTTGAGGGGAGGTGCTGCAGTAGACAATGGTGGTCGTTGCCGCGCTGGGTGGTGGTCAGATATGGTTAATTGGTGGTGTTCTTGGTTGTTTTCTTGGAGCCAATTAGATATGTTTCGCTTCATGGCGATGAAATTTTTTCAGGAATGAGAGAGGGTTGAGTTGGAGAAAAGGCTGCTATTTATAGTTTTTTTTTTAGGCGATTAGATATCTTTCGTTTCTGAATTCAAATAAAAAAATCTCATTTGATATACTAAACCTTACCAAGCAAGTGTTGGAAAAATTACGTACTCGCCAGGCAATAATGAGAAATAAAGGATAACTCGGTGTATAAAATTATTACTATGTACAGAGTTGTGAAAGGGTCAAATTTATTTAAGAGTCGGTTATAGATGATTTTATTTTACATTTTACAAGTAATTAAAACAATATTTTTAATTGGTGGACGTATCAATGTCCTCATATATCAATCAAAACATGTATATAAAGCTCAGCTAAGCCAACTGATTGAACATAATCAAGATCTTCTTTTCAGTTACCACAAAATTGTACAGTACTATTTGATGATAATCCGTGCACAACAACATCGAAACTACAGCAAACTAGTGATATTTCATCCTCCAAGGGTGTCGAGATCTTCAATAAAATAAAGTTATGAATTTAATTTGTTCGAGCATCTAAATGCTATTCAGGTGTCGTAGTACCTCCATCACTGTTAGGAGTCAAAGATGCTGTTGAAAACTGCAACGCGAGTGCCTCATCTCTATTTAGCTACTTATACTATGTTTTTTGGACATAATAAAATGGTAATTATGATTTTGCAAAAAAAAGAAGAAAAACGTAGTTTTTTGACCGAGTGTTTCTCATTGGCATGAGCATTCATCTCTCTCATGTCCAAAGTCGTTACCTTAAGAGGGATCCGAAATGCCAAAGACAAATTTGCATCTTGATTCTACGATAAAAAATAAAAATCATAATTTTTTAACTGAGTGTTAGTAGTAATTGGAAAATATAGTAAATTGCACTAGACCTCCTTATGGTAAGGCTTAACTGCACGCAACTCCCTATGGTCCAAAAATCCCTTCCAAACCCTCCTATGGTCATTAAAAAATACATATAACCCTCTCTGCCATCAAATAATCCGTTAAATTTAATGGAAGTGAGTTTTTTTTTTATTGATTTTCAACTAATTTTACAATAAATTAATTATAATATTTGACCAAATTACCCCTTATTAAAAAATAAATAAACAAAATTAAAAAAATAAAAATAAAGTAAAAACACTCATCTTCTCCTCCACCCCCCACCAAAACAACACAAAAATTGCCATCCTACCCCCCCAAACCCAAACCCAAACCCAAACCCAAACCCCTAAGAGTATAAAAGTCTTTTTACATTTTCAAGTGAAACTAAATGAAGTCTTTATCTTATTACGTAATATTAATTATGTAAATCTAACGATGTTATTTATTTTGTGTTTTTAATTCATAAGAGGAATTTGACAAAGATTATGCTATTTGTTGGTTATTAATTTTTATTTTTTTTGGAACTTGGACTGACAAATAGGTGAAAATTCTGTAGACATGCAATTTATCCATGTCAATTGTATGAATAAAAAATATTTTAAAATCAATAAAGAATTGTATCAATTGAATCACTACCAACGCGCAAAATACTGTATTATCTCTCCTTTTTTTTTGGGTGTCAGGAAGAGCCATATGTGTATATATATTATCAAAGGTATCGACTAATATGTACAAGCAAAAATAATTCTATTGAAAGGTTACAAGTCAAAGTGGGAGGGATCCGATCTTAATTGCTCTAACATCCAATCTATTATATGGTTGGATCTTAATTGCTCTAACATCCAATCTATATATTACATGGTTGACATATTCCGCTACTGAAGTACTAAACTTTTGAGTTTGTTTTTTTTTTTTTGTGTTAAGGAAGTAAGTATATTTATTTCATTTCTACAAATCTCAAACAAAACATAGGTTTTTGCATCTCTTACCTATCCATTCAAAACCTCAATATTTCACTTTTTACAAATTTTTATATTCAAGTTTGGGTTGTAATTCAATAAGTTAGAATTGACATTAATTTTCTCACGGAGGGTGAGTTTCACAAGTGTGTATATGTTAGTTTGAATTGATGGACGAATTTTTCATGAAAAAATATTGTTATTCAATCAGTTTAAACTTAAACTAGTCACACTTTTCTACCTAAATTTTGGAGACTGTCAAGTGAACTTCACTACCAGCCCATCCAGAAGCGCGATATAATAATCTTTAGATCAAGACAAAGTGTTAAACATTCCACAAAGAAATTACATTTAACATGGTTACATCACGGAATTTAAAATTTTGAATAGATTCAATATAACTTTATTTAGAATAAATTCTTCATCATAAAATAAATACATTTAACTATTACCCAAAAAACAAAAAAACAAAAATGATGATATTGACTAGCATGTTGTCCTACTCCACGAACGTAGATTACTTTTTAATCATTCAAAATGTCTCCATGCTTTTCATATATATAGATTTTTTTTTCATGTATGTCTTCTTCAACTTAATATTGTCTGTTAGTTATATACTTACTCAATCGAGAGATGGTTCTCGAAGATTACCCTAAACCTACAAGTAGGTAGACTGAAGAATATGAGAATGTTTGATTAAATTAGTTATCCCATCTACCATTATAATTATGTTTTATCACAATAATTTTTATTTTATTAATAAGATATATCATAAGATTAACTTTTTAAAAAATATATATTAAATTTAAGTTAAACTCGGTGCATAAGTAGAATTTCCTAAAAGTAAGCGATAATTTTTTGGGGAAAACCCTACATTTTAAAGGAAAAATTAATATTGACATAAACAAATGGAAACTATTGTACTTTGTTAGTCACTCCGAGAAAAGTTTGATGGAAAAGGTTTTGGCAATGACCCTATATTGATAACGTTAGACTCGGTCAAGATGATGTTCTATATAGGTTAAACATAGGATATGCAATCAATTTGTAATGACGAGTTTTTCATTTTTTTGGGATAATTGAAGTTTAAGTCTGATTCGACCGTGATCACAATAAATTGTTATTCAATTATTTCATTTAATTTTAGGATGTAATTTGTAATGACGACTTTAATCACTGTAATAAAAATATTTTCTTCCAACATGGAATAAAGCAACACCCATCCTAAAAAAAAACTCATTCGATAAAGGTACAAGGCTCTAATTTTGTGCGTAAAAAATTTGGACAAACAAACAGAGATGCGAAGCGCATTGAATAGCTTCGTAAAGCCCGTGAATCTCATTACGTAAAAAGTATCCCATTACTTTTGGTTTGTAATCTTGAGAATTTTGCTATAGTGGCCAGTGTGAACTAAGAAATCGAAGTAATTTCTGATCAAGTTACAGTAAGCAAAGATCTATTGAAAATCAAGCTAAGACCATTGAATTCATTTCTTTTCCATTAGCTCCAAATTTCAAAAACTTTTTGTTCAAACTAGAATTTCATGGTCGACGTGGTGATTATCAACATTCAAGCGACGACCTTTGAATTCTCATTTCTTTCGATGTATTGATTTTACTGTAAATTTCATTGTATTTCTTCTAGAGTAATCAAAACTTTTGTACTGTCAAGATAGAATTCAATGAATTTTTACTTATGGTTGAAAATGATAAATAAATATAATAAAATAAAAAATTACTGCAATAAATTTACATAAACTCTACTTTCCATGTTATTAGTTAGGAAACACTTTTTATTTGTTGATTGGATTTTACGTATTCCAACTAATATAGAGACTGAGTGGAAGTCGGTATTGGCAAAACTTCTATTATCTATGAACACCTTTTCTTTCAATAAAAAAGAAATACATATAATGAACTCCTCGCATATAGTTTAAACTTTTTTAGATAATATGATAATTTAATATAATATCAGCCTAGATTGCCAAATGGTTTTGAATTCAAGTCTTGTTACCACTCGCTTAAAAATACCAAAGTTGCTCATATCCCCCGAAAAGGATAACTTGCTCTTTGTTATACTCCATGCTATTAATAGAATCTTGATTATGTTTATACGTAATGAGAAAATTTTTACACTAACACAAACTAGTGAAGACTAAGGGACAAGATTGAAATACTCAGACAAAATCTCATAGACATAGAACTGACAAAGATAACGATTCTTGATAGAACTTAATGGTATTAATCAAATCTATATAACCGACCCCTTAATAGTTTCCTATCTTAGGATAAATATATTTTCAACTATTCCAACAGAAAAGGACAAGTCTTCTCTCAAAACGTTCCACCACCGGATTCCATATCGCCTTAGACTATAAACAATAATATCTATTTGAATGTTATGTTACAACCAATATTGATAAACAACAGAAGCCGAAAACTCTCGCTAAGCACGAAATTTTACAAAAGGTCCATGTATTTCGAAAAATATTAGTGAACCATGATGATTGAAAATTTAGGCTACAACTTCTCCAAAGCTCTTAATTTACTCTTCAGGAATGCTTTGAAGCAAGCAATCACTGTTGTTGCTTGGAGAAATAACACTCACACGATGACTTGGTACTTTGATGAGCTCCTGAGCCACATCTTTGAATTCAAGAAATCTTCCAGCTTTGCATTTCGATAGCAGTTGTGCAGCTTCTTCTTTTTTCATCAAAATTTTGACTTTCAGCCTACTGTTGTCGGTAACATAACCATTAATGGCTATGTTACGTTGAGCTGAATGAGGTTTTTCCGGTGTTCTTGCTGAAACACGTGGCTGTACTCCTTGCTTATCGCATTTTGGGTCAAAACCATTCTCATTTCCTTCTTTGTGAAGTAAGGTTTCTGATTCGAACTTCACTCTTTTCTTTTGTTTGACAGAATTAGCTGTAGGCTTGATCTTATCCAACTCATGATCAGTGGATACGCAATCTTGAACCTTTGATTTCATTGCTTTGTTTTTTTCCACCAAAGCTCTTCAAAAAGCCCAACATTTTGCCCATATTAATTTAGCTCGTGCAAGCACAGAATGGTTTTATTTGTTTACTTTTTTGCAGTAGGGTGGTTGGTTTGGGGAGGGGAGGGGAGGGGAGGGGGGGGGGGGGGGTGGTGAGAGTGGGGGGTGGGTGGGGGCTGTCGGATTTGTGACTTTAAGATGGTTTGATGCGCGGCATTCTTGCTAATTAAGTGGGAACTATTTTGAGGTTTGTGACTGGTGACTATGTAAACGAATGGAAGTTTAAGAAGTGTGCATTTTGAAAATGATTTGATACACGAAAATAATATCAATTAAATATTTAATACTAAAAAATAATGTCTAATGCACATATTTGTCGAATTAGCTAATAAATATCTAAAAAGATTGTTCAAAGTAAACCTAAAAGTTATTACAGTCTGATTGTAATATAGTTTTATAATATCATAACAGTAAAAAAGTTATAACTTCTATTCCATTTCACCATCATTCGAAGATGAAGACAAAGACGAAGACGATGAACACTGTTGTTGTGCAGGAACAGGTAACCATGAAGCAAGTAATGCTAGTTGTGCTTGGACATCACGGAGCTGTGATTAATTTTCTTGTTGGAGTTCGTAGTATGCCTCGTTCTGCTTATCCAACTTCTCTTGCAGATTGTGGTACGCCTCGTTATTCTTTTCTAGGTTGTCTTATAGCTTGCAGTACGCCTCGTTGTTTTGTTCCAGCTTGCTTTCCAAAGATGCTATGTGTAACGCCCCAATCCCTCACGGAATCGGGACTTCTATTAATCAAACTATACTCAACCCAAATCCAAACCCGAGCACAAAATTTTAGGAAAAACGGACGGAGTCTCCCCTGTTTATAGGACTAATCAAAAACCTGCGAATAATAAAATACAACTACAAAACCATAATCTAACATTCTCATATACTATAAATTCAACCACTAAGCTATGCCTCATCTCAAGGTCATCCAAGCCATAGACTCAACAAAATAGGTACACAAGCATGCATAGGCCTTAAATATTGAAATACTATGTTATAAAGTTACTTATCATACCATTTTAACTTTATCTCTTCAATTGACTTGTCTATTAACCCAGCCTACTAACTCTATTAACCCAAGCAAGCATGCACGACCATTAAACAATAACATAGTCCATTAAGCTATTATAGGCCACCTACGAACCAAATACAAACAAAATCCAATACAATTACAAGCCGAGTTTCTATAGTTCCAATCAAATTACAATTTAAACCACTTTACTAATTCACATGGATTTGCAGGTATTAATAATGAAAGCCAACACAACCGAACATGGTAACTCTCGAGCTTTCCCTGTATCACCTTGCGAAGATGCTGAACCTGAAAGGTGTTAGAAATGAGGGTGAGTATACAACTGGTATACTCAGTGAGGGAGATGATGCAGCATACTAAGAATGCATTTATGAGATGCAACAAGGATAATAACATATGCAACATAAAATAACAAAGCTAGTCAGGCAAGTATTTAACCACGTATAAAATGGATACGGTTCCACGTTTGTCTTCAATCACGAGCCACGAGCCAAGATCTTCAACAAGTGCCGGCAAACCCTTACTCCAACAAGTTAGGATACTCCGGATGTATCCAATCCTATGACCTATATCTCCTGAGGACGAGGTGAACCACGCCTATGGGGTAGGGGAGTATGCCTCAGCGAGAAGGGACTGGGAAACCATGGTAGCCGAGGGAGCACGGCAAGCCCGACACTGCCCGTGTTACTCGATACTACCATGCCCGAAAAGGTTGCGCAACCCCGAGTAACGAATCACGAATCTCATTTTCAAATCAAGTGGGGAGGTAGCAAAGTAGGCTAGCCTCACCCCATACATATCATATAACACATTTGATAACCAAAGAGAGCAATTATAGCAACATAAACAATTACCCTTGCAACTAATTCAAGTAATTCGCAAGATAGCATGAAAATAGTACATATAAACTTTATCCATTTAGATTAAATCATATAATAAAATAAGTTAATATGCACAAAAGGAATGAAGACTCCCTTACCTTGGATCCGACTAAATATGCAAGAAAATAGCTCCGATTACCCCAACCTCCTCGAACAAGCTTGGACATGTACCCTAGCGTGTTCATATGAGTTTAGCACTTTAGCAATTATCTATATTAATTTCTAACTTAACTTTACTTTTGCTTAATTCAATCCACAACAATAGAAGTTATATATAATCACCTTTATATCATATTGCCACATAGCCCAAGAAATCACACAAATGACTCTAAAGCCTTTCCTTAGTCTTGCAAGGGCATTAGCTACGGTACCATCTAACAAGTTAAACTTTCTAACTAACTTAACTTCATTTACACCAGAAGGAATATCAAGTTAAACTTTCAATCAAGACAACTACTTTAACACTTAAATATAATTCAACTATAACATGCTCTAAGAGTCATTATTATGCTTATTTACTCAATACAACATATATAACTCAATTAAAAATCAAATATAGCAATTAAGTAGTCCAATTAACTAACTAAATAACAAGTTCAACCAATTCATATAAATTCTAACAAAACTCTTTTCAAATTGTTTACGAATTAGGTTCTAAACTTCACGTATGATATGAAACTTCAAATCTAACTTTACCAATCCCATTTAGCCACATTTTGATACACCTAAATGCCATGAACCTACATTTTCAAGCATGATTACACAAAAACACTAAAAAGTTCTTTAAGTGATTTGAACTACAGTTACCCAATTCGATTAACCAAACCACGTTATAAATACATTTTAGAGGCTTCCTAATACGTCTAAGGTTATCTAGCTATTCAAACATGACAAATTCAAACCTTCGTTCCAAAGTCCCTTTTTTCAACTAGGCAATTCTACTTCCATACGAAATTCAAAACTCCGATTCTATAAACCCACCATACTACATCCCTAAGGATATCAAAGGTCACCTATTAAAGCCATGAAAACCCGCTTTGGAGGCAAAAGCACAGAAAGGCTCCGAATGAGTTTTAACTACGACTACTCTATCCGGATCCCAATTTCATACAACAAAAGCACCATAAGTGCTTCCATACCCCAAGGATACCTAATCTAAAGCTCAAACATGTCCGGATTGCATTACGTGAAAAATCTCCTTTTTAAAGTTAACAAATTTTGCATTTTAACTCATTTTCGGGCAATTCAACCTCACATGAGTCTTTGTCTAGTTTCACTAATGTCTAAAGCACCTAAAGGAAGCCTCAATTCAATCTAATTAACAAATTATATCAAAAACCCTAAATTTTCAGATTTCACTATTTATTATACTATTCATCATCTCTTTCAATCAATCTATGCATTCTACCATAAAATTTGCTAACAAGCTACATAAGTTAGTTCTAGAGGCTCTAAATAACATGTATCAAACACCCATAGCAAGCAACATAGCAATATTCAACAATACAAGAAAATTCAACATATGTGCAACAACTTAAACTCAAGAAAAAGATGCATTTCCCTCACAATTTTTTATGTGTAGAAGCTTGTTGGGAACCCTAGGATGTTCAAACAAATTCCGAGATGCAAGCCAAGAGCCAAGCTAGCAAGATTGTTGAAGAATTTCTTCTCATTTTTCTCCTTAAGGGTGTCGGTTTTGGGGAGGGGACACAAGGGGAATTTTTTGCTTTGTTTGATGAGTTGTTTTTGTTAAATGGTGATAAGTTTAATATATAGATATATATGTGCAATAAATTGTGGTCAAATGCTACATAAAACTTGGTCAAATGAGCTTAATTACTAATCAAATACTAACTAAGTCAAAACTGAGGTTGTTACGTACGTAACACTATTAAAGTGACCCGAAAAACATTTTCGAAATGCATGTTCCCGAGCTCAAAAGTCTGAAATGACAAGTTCCCGATTCCTTTTATGGGTCATATAACTTAGGAAAAATATTAAATCGAACTTTTAAAACATTCGAATTTTTTTATGAATATTGCTCAATAGTAAATCAATTAAACAGGAAGAGTAGTGCACATAAGATGCTCAAGTAATTTATGCAACAGTTATTTAAATGATGTGATAAAATTCCCGTGCATCACACTATGGCTCGAGCAACTGCCTCCTGGAGATCTTTTTGCATGATGTGGCTTCCGGTAGTAAGGTAACTATTTGATATAGACGCCACAGAGACCTATGATCCCACCCCGTATAAACGACCCTTGCGTGGTCTACCAACTACCTCCAAGAATAATGTGTTACGATCAACAGGAGTTGGAGCTAAATCGGACTCAGATGCCTCTGATGGTTGTGATGCCTGTTGAAGCAGTTCTGTGTATTGAGCCTGTAACGCACAAATATCAACACGTAGAGACATAAATAATATTGAAAATTTCGGATTCATACCAAAAATATAATTTGACAAACTATCAGAGAAACAAACAAAACACACACTAGGAAAAACATACATTTACTTTCATAAAATGTCGCGGTCCGACAAGACCCCACGCTAAAAGGGTAAGTTCGGACCTGAATAATGGATATGATCTCCTCTGTACTGTGAACTAACTAATTACCTGCACTCAGAAGAAATAACCACAACGCAATATACAAGCATTCATACTCAAACACAATGAAATATTAAACAAAATCTTACATTCATGTATGCATTTCCATTATCTATTTCAATACTATTGCTATAATTCCAATTATCATATCACTCTAACATATCGGATTTAACTTTAACTTAGTAGCAAACAAGATTGTATGATTACTCAAGTTTTAACCATTCAACACTTGAACCTAAGTTCAATAACACCATTGACATCATTACATTTCATATAATTAAGCTTGTAATCAATAATTAACAAATTCCCTTAAAATTTTAAGACCTGACAAACGGACAGAATCTCCTCTGTACCATGAAGTAAACAGTTACCTGTATTATCTGAAGATATAGCCACAACCCAAGATACAAGCATTGACAGTCAGATACAATGAATATTAAACAAGTTCCAAAGGTCATCAAACTGTTTCTACTAAACAAAATTAGATATTCATGCATACCTTTCCATTTTCTATTGAAATACTATGTCTATAATTTTGATTATCATATAACTCTAATATTCTTTACTAAACTTTCTCATATATTAAATCGTTCAACCAACTTTAACTTAGTTTCAAACAATCATGCGAGATTATAGAAGTTTTTTCCATTCAACACACTAACCTAAGTTCAATCATGTACTTGGCATCATTACATTTCATATAATTAGGTTTGTAATCAACAATTTAACAAATTTGTGAGCGAATTCGAGTTCTTCATCGTCAGTGTGGATAAAACATTTGTATAAACTCTATGCATATCAATCATCAACGTTCTAAAGTTTAAAGCAACTAGCTTACCACTGTCTGTTCAGCCTGTGCGTCTGTGTATGGTCCATCACCACCCTTCCGATGAGTTTTGTTGAAAACATCAACAAAAGTCATTTCATTGCAGCACAAATAGGAATTTAATATTAGAAACAATATTGTAAGACTAAAATTTTGCTCAACTTAGTTAACTTTACTTACTTCTAAAATACTTAACTTATCCTACTCTCATGTTAATACACAGCCATGTTAATTTGCTTCTTAACTTTAGCTTATTAATTTAGTCAAGTTTACGTACTTCTCACTAAACTTTTTGCATGACAAAATTATTAGCTTACTTAATTTACTTTATTAACTTAACTTGCTTCTTGTGAACATGCTAACTTAACTAACCTAATTTTGAAGATGTTTTCTTACTAACCTTATTTTTCTTACTTCTTAATATTATATAATAATACATCATATATAACTTACTTAATTCTTTATTTTGTTAATGCATCTACGAAGAACAATCCACCCCTTCATCCAACACACCCCTTCATTTACTTACACAAACATCCATCTTCTCAATAACACAACAACTCAATTTACACAATTTATTAAACATGAATATAACAAAAAACACCACAATATCATACATTTTATGAAACGAAATTATAAGGCCAAAAAAATATATTGTTCAACATATTACTATATCAATAAACCACTAACCTAAGCCTATAGAATGTTTAAGCGTTGCAAACTATAATGGATGCCCCAAACCTAACAAAGAAAAACAAACACACCAAATTAACTATTAATTCTTTAAAAAAAGAATATTAAAATAAAATTATTTAATAACCTAAATATGAAAAACCCAAAATAAATTTTTGGATTTTTAAATACGTTTTTTTTTTAATTCCGAAAATTGATAAGAAATAATTATGTATGAATTTTCTTTATAAATTCATCAATTTAAAAATCCAAAAATTAAAAAAAAATGGAAAAAAAATTCAAAGCTAGAACATAAATACAAAAAATAAAACACTACATATTACGAATAATATATATATATATATATATATATATATATATATATATATATATATATATATATATATATATATATATATATATATATATATATGCTTATATATACATTAAAACAAGTATAAAATGTAAAAGTACATAATGTATATATATTAATAGATATATATACACACATATAGATATAGCATATATATAAATATATGTAAGCATCTTTTTTTAAAAAAAAAGAATCAAAACAAGAATATTACCACTTAAATCGGTTGAGTAACTGTGCGCACGGATGCGCACGGGGAGGGGGGAGGGTTACGGGGTAGGGGAGTGGGGGGAGGGGGGGTGTTGCTGTCGTTGAAATGAGAAATGGGGCAGGGTTTTTTTTTTTAGGTAATTTTGAGATTCAAATCGATGCTGCCCTCGATTTGATTCTAATTTCGGCTGTGGGCCCTCGCTGAAATAAGTAATTAAAAAAAATTCAATTTTTTTTTTGTATGTTAACTCTGGGCAGCGGCCCAGCATGATACTGGGCCGCCGCCCAGAAACCAATGGGGAGACCCATTGGCCCAACCAATGGGCCTCACCCATTGGATTTAATTTGGGAGATGGACCAGGAAGTCTGTCTCCTTTTTCTTTTCTTTTTTTATTTTGTTTTTTTTAGGCTTATTGTTTGATACTCTTAATTTATTTGTTTTAAGTTTTTTTCATCATAATTATTGTATTAATTAAAAATAAATTTGTTTCGTTTGTATAATACTTCAATTTTTTGTTTATTATACCTTTTATTTTTCTATATTAATTTGTTTTGACATTTTTACAACATAATTTGTATGTTTAACATGCTATTACTTTGTTTTTTTCATTGTATTTATTTGTTTTCAATGCAAAATTTTAAATTCTTTAATTAATGAATAAATTAATAAATTCATCACAAATAAAACTATTAATTAGATATTATAACATAAACGCAAAATTAATTAGATATTATTTTTTTTTACCTTTTTTGTTTATTAGCTCTAAAAAAATTTCTTGTTTAATTATTTTTCATTTTTATATTTTCTTGAAAATAATTATATTAATAACGAAAATAAATAATTTGGTTTTTTAACTTTTTTTGGTTATTATCTTAAAATTTTGAATTTGTTTAATTAATATGTATTTTCATATTTTCTTCAAAAAAATTATATTAAATAGCTATTAGTTTGTTTTTTCCACTTTTTTCTTTTTGTTTAATTTGTAATTTTTTTGCCACTTTTTTTGTAATTTCATATAATTTATTTATTTTTAACGAATTTTAACTTCAGTTTCATTTTGGAGACGACCCATTTCGATTGTTGACAATTTTTTTCTTATCAAATTTTTTGTGTTATAACACATTGTAATTTTACATATTAAAAAGGAATTTAATAATGTATGATTATTTTGTTTTTTTTTTTTCCTTTTATGAAATTACAAAATATTGAACTAATAGTGACCTTTTTTATTAAAACTTAAAAGGTTATAGAAAAAATATTAATAAAACAGGCATTAATAAATAATTAATTTAGATTTTAAATTTAAATCTTATATTAATTATATTATTATTACTTCTCAATTTAATTAGAATATTAATAAACTGATTATATTATTGAATTAGTTATCAAGTAGGATGATATATACAATGTAAAAGTTATAACAGTTTAAAATATTTTAATAATATGTATATTTTAAGTAATTAATTATATAAACACATTAGTTTAAATAGATATTAAAATATTAAAAGTATTGAATTAAAAAATTATTTTTTAAGTAATGTAGTTTTTTAAAAATAGTTTTATCAATCGAGTGAAGATACCACGCATGTCACCAATTATTTGACCAATCCAATAAGAATGGGACGCAGTTACGTGGCCACTAACCACAGGGCAGAATATAATGAAATGCGATGGCCCCGTTTTGGAATAGACATAGCGAAACACCTGTTTTGCATGCATTGCGTTCGCGTGCACGCCACGTGGCAGAAAATAGGCGTACCATGATAGGGCCTCGGTTTCGAAACGAGATGGAGAAATCGACTTTAAAATCTCGAAATTAGTGTGCACGCATGTCCCTAATTATTTCACCCATCGAAGACTAATGATGGACAGTCACATGTCCGTGAACCATTAGATGATATCTTGACCCTTGTAAAAAATGAAAAGTTACTTTCATATGCTCACCAAGCTATCAATCTTCGCATTCAATGACTTTCATCCTATAAATAGCACTTGGCAATGCGTTTTCTCATAGCATCTCAAATTTGTAATTGCAGTCTTCATTTAAAAAGTTTGAAGGATGAGTAAGGATCAGCAACACCAAAAAGATTCTGTTTGAGTGACTATTAAAGAGGAGGTGGATCAATGAAAGAGTATCCAAATTACTTCAAGTTTGTTAAACCCGCCCTTGATCTAAATGCTCCGCCAAAATACGATGGATACATTTCGAATGCCCAAGTAAGCCAGCTCGTTCAAGACCAAATGATGTGGATCCAATGCCCAAACTTTTTCCCCTACTATCTATCTTTTTATCATCTTGGAAGTATCAGCATTAGTAATCTTTAATTATGTTAGGTATTAAGTCGTTGTGTTGCTGTATTAAAAAATGATGCTATGTAATCTTTTATTAATTATCAATGTCAAATTATGTTTATGCTTGTATTGCATTAACTATTATAATAAGCAGCTTTATTTATAATTCTGCTTTGTTTTTTACAAAGAAGTAATTGTTTATATTTTGCAGTATGTTAAATATGAATATTGTATATTATTAATTTTTCACCTACAAAACAAGTTGTCACATAAATTGTTTAAAGGATGTAAACATGTTTTTATTTATAGTAAAAGACATATTTTGTTTTGTAATTTCCGAAAAATAAAGTATTTACAATCAAAGCCGAAATGTGGACGCTTTAGTCGAGTTATGTACACACCAATTCAGGACATCTTAATAAGGAAAAATATAGTCAATACCTATATATATAATTATTTAAAACAAATAATTCATATTATTTAATATAAATTTAATGCTTTTAACACACTCATAAATTGTTATATGAAATAATCGTAATTGTTCAACGCACACTTATAACTAATTGGGTGAGAGAAGGGCATGTCTCTCGCTGAAGTCCTGTCACTTTCTGTTTCGGCGACAGAACGTCACTTCTCTCGCCGATTCGGTGAGGGCAAGAGAGAGCCCTCGCCGATTCAAGGACCGGTCCTCGTTGAATCGGTGAGGGATAGGACCGGCCCTCGCCGATTCAGCAAGGGACAGGAGTGGCCCTCCCTGATTCGGCGAGGGCTTGCCTCCCTCACCGAGCCCTCGCCGAAAAGCGAGGGCACAACGACGCCCCGTCGCTAATACCATTTTTTCTTGTAGTGTATGAATGGCAACTACAATTACATTACAAAAAAGATTTTATTTCAATTTTCAACCATTTGAGTTGAACTTAGCTCCTTTGACCAAAAAAGGGAAAATAATCTAGATAGTCCTTTTTGTTTTCATTTTTTCCAATTTAGTCCCCATTAATGTTTAAAGTGACCAAAATGGTCTTTAATGTTTTAAACAAAGGTCCAAAATAGTCCTTGTACTTAAAACTCGGTTAGTTTTGACCAAAAAATATAAAAAGACCAAATTACCCTTACTTGTTTTACTAAATTACCATCGTACCCCTGCTCAGATGTAATTTGCCCCTAGCCTTTTTTATTTTATTTTTTATGAATTCGACCTTTTGATATATATCATATGATTTTTTTTTTTTTGGGTCAAACATATTATCACATTAATTAGGGACTATAGTAAATTTTTGGTACTGAATAAACATTTTTGATTTGGCAATTGGACAGCTCTCTCTAAACTTTCTGTGAACGATGACGGGAAGATGTCTATGCTAGCTCTTTCGTATCAATTATTCTTCTGTTTGGACAGATCGCGCAATCCTTTTGATCTCTTAGCTTATAATTGAAATTATATTGCAATACCTTTTTACATTGATCAAGTAATGATCAACCATTGATGTCTTTGTTTAATGATTCAAAGGAAAGTGAACTGAGTACTTGCATTGAGGCTTAGTTTGTGTTTTAACTATGTGGACATACTTGGACATAAGTGAGAATTAGGGTGAGTTTTGCAAGTTCAAATGAATGTATCAAGTTCAAATGGGTTTCCACCCTAAACACAAAACAAAGGCTCGACTCGCTTTGAGTAATAGAATAATATTTTCATGTTACAAACTCTATTCTTTGATAAGAATTATGAGGTTCTATTTTAAAACCAATTGGTGTTAAGTGGAGTAGCTTACAACCTTATAAGGTAGTCTTAAAGTTTCTGATTTTCTAATATAGGATAAGTATTATATTATAACACTCCCCCTCACGTATGACCTAATTTGAGATGAGTTACATATGAAAGATTGAATACACATGGTAGATTAACATATGTGGAAGATTGAAGATCTGTGGAACATGACACACACGAAAAAATGAACACAAGTAGACTTGATTTGAGATCGGTCGCACGTGGATGAATATGACTAGACCAAAGGTCCATGCCAGCTTTGATACCATGTTAAGAATTATGAGTTTCTATCTTAAAACCAATTAGTGTTAAGTGAAGTAGGCCAAAATCTTATAGGATGGGCTTAGAATTTCTAATTTTCCGATATAAACCATAAGTGTTATATTCTAACATTTTTCAACATAAATTTTTCACGTATAAAATCTATCTATGTAGTATATTAGACATGAAAATGTGGTGCAACAGCCCTGCCTCTTGCCACATCTCTCCTTCTGGAAATGTTGTATCATTGAAAGTCATTGGCAAAATGGTGCAAAAAAGGTAATGTAAAAATATTTATTTTGTTTATGAATTATGTGAAGTGTATATTATTAATTATGTAAAGTGTATTTTTATCTACATTAGAAAGATAAGAAACGATAATTCATCTATACATTCAATATATAACATAGATCAAAGATATAGTAGAATATGTATCTTGATCATCATTCATTATATGTGATTCCATTAGATTTAATTGACAATTGTGAGTCACGCTAGAGAAGTATCTAAACGAGGCCGTGTATAAATTACTTAGGTAGCAATTTGTTGTGGTCTGAGGTTCCAAATTTGAATCTATGCTTTCCCA
>CM075773.1:51626916-51689416 GCA_037974665.1 Ehretia macrophylla
CCTTTCTTCAGCACAGTTGGGCACATTAGTGAACGATTGCGGCACGACCGCCCACGGTGTAGCACAGCGGCGCACGATTGGGCCTTGGATGGGCACGTACTTAGGGACTCGGATGGGGCACACACTTGGCCTCGAATGAGCTACAGCTTGGCACGCAGTTGGGGCACGGCTTGGCAAGGTTGTCACGCAGTGGGGTCGTACATCGGGCACGATGGGGCAAGCACTTGGGTGATGATGCCGCAAGATAGTGCGCGCATGCAGCATGAATATCTGCACATGGGGCGCCCATGCCATACGACAGAACACGAATGGGGAGCCCGTGCCACACGATGGTACACGCATGCTGCACGATGGTGCGTGCATGCCACACGCATGCCGCAAGATGGTGCGCACATATAGCCCGCATGCCACACGAAGGTACGCGCATGGGGCACCCATTCAGCACAAAGGTACACACATGGGACGTGCATACCGCATGATGGTGCGCGCTTATGGCTGACATGCCGTACGAAGGTGCGCGCATAGGGTGCCCATGCCGCAAGAAGGTATACATATGGGGCACCCATGCCGTACGATGGTGTGTGTATAGGGCGCCCATGCCACACGATGGTGGGTGCATACAACTCAAAGGTGGGCGCATGGGGCACCCATACCGCACGTAGGTGTGCGCATGAGGTGCGCATGCCGCACGATGGTGCACGCATGTTTCCCGTATACTGTACGAAGGTGCGCACATGGGGCACCCATGCCACACGATAGTGCGCGCATCAAGCACGCATTCCCTACAATGGTGCGCGCATGCCCCACAATGGTAGGCACAAGTGGCCCGCATGCTGCATGAAGGTGTACGCATGGAGTGCGCGCACGATGCGTGCACCATCGTGGGGCATGGGCGCCATATGCGGGCACCTTCATGCGGCATGCGGGCCGCATGCACCCACCATCGTCCTGCATGCACTCCTCATGCGCACACCATCGAGTGGCATGGGCGCCCCATGCGCGCACCATCGTGCAGCATGGGCGCCCAATGCGAGCACCTTTATAAAGTATGTGGGCCACATGCGCGTACCATTGTGTGGCATGCGGGCCCGATGCGGGCACCATCAGGCGCCCATGCCGTACGATGGTGCTCGCATGGGGTACCCATGCCGCACGATGGTGCCCGCTTGTAGCCTGCATGTCACACGAATATGCATGCATGGGGCACCTATGCCGCACGAGGGTGCGTGCATCGGGCACGCATGCCGCACGATGGTGCGCGTATGCCGCATGAAGGTACGCACATGGGGCGTCCATGCCGCACGATGGTGTACACATAGGGCACCCATACCGCATGATGGTGGGCGCATGCTACTTGAAGGTTCACGCATAGGGCACCTATGCCGCATGAAGGTGCTCGCTTAGGGCACCCATGCTACATGAATGTGCACTTATGGGGCACGAATGCCGCACGATGGCACCCACATGTGGCGCGTATGCCGTACGAAGGTGCGCGCATGGGGTGCCCATGCTGTACGATGGCGCACGCATCGGGCGCGCAAGCTGTAGGATGGTGCGCGCATGTAGCCCGCATGCCGCACGAAGGTGCTCGCATAGGGCGCCCATGCTGCACGATAGTGAGCACATTGGGCTCGCATGCCGCACGATGGTGCACGCATGTATACCACATGCCGCACGAAGGTGCACGCATGAGGCGCCCATGCCGCACAATGGTTTGCGTATCGTGCACGCATACCGCACAATGGTGAGCTCATGTGGCCCGTATGCGGCATGAAGGTTCGCTCATGGGGTGCCCGTTCCGGACGAGGTTGCGCACGTGGGGTGCCCATACCACACGATAGTACGCGCAAGTGGTGCGCGCAGGGTGCTTGATCGCTACTTGGTGTGTGTTATAAATATGTACAAAATAACCAAGTTTTAATAACCCGCAAGTGCACAGATCTTGTATTGTAGTGTGCAAATAGTGTAAAATCGTATCCACAAGGAAGCTCGTTAGTTAGTTAGTGTAATGTGTGAAAGTGTTTAAAGCGGTAAGTGACAGCTTGAAATGACATTTAAGTAACGGGTAAAAATATAAACTAAAAGCTAAGGTTTTGGTTTAGCTAAGTACGAAAGAATATCTAGGGATAAAATAAGCAAATAAGGCAATTAATGTAGGCTCAACATCTGGATTCTTAAATTTTATACAAGAGGTTAAGCTACAAGCATTAACCTAGTCAATTAACTTAGTCTATTAAAATCCCGATTACTAACTCTGATGTAGGTATCGTACCATCTACGAGTGTATAGCCATATTATGGATCTGTCCTTGCAACCTAATGTAAAAGGTCTGTTTCAACATAAGTAATCAACATCTCCTTACTAGTCTAGAAACTATGGTCTACTTAAAAGCATTACTTATAATTTCTTGGAATCTTTAATGTTGTCAAGCTATTGATTCACTATTAAAGCATAGATATATGACACGAAAATAAAGCAATCATATCATCTACTTAAAAGCATTATGTTTGAAAGACAATACTTAATTAAGACAAGCCATATATTGCAGTAAAACTAAATTATCTGAATCCGAGGCCATATATTAAAAGACCATTATTTAGAATATCCTACCTAGATAAGAATTCTACTTAGACATAATAAATACGAGTTTATACAAATAAAAGAAAGTCAAGAAAGGCTCCCTCGTATTTCTAAACTCCAGGTCTAAACAAAAATTCTATAGCTATTCGGGTAGAACTTTCCCCCGAATAAGAGCTATTTTTTAGCAAAGGCTCAAAAATGAATGTTAGGATGTCGTTGTACAGTAGCTATTTAGGTAGAATGCCCCTGAATAAGAGCCACTAGGCAAGACTTCCTCCGTATATAGCTATTTAGGCAAAATCTTAAATAAGAACTATAAAAATAACTTGACAAAAATTGAAAATATTGGAAAAATATTCCGAAGCTCTCAAAAATTGTGTGAAAATATGAAGATGAGAGATGTCTATTTATAGGAAAACTTGGCTACTATTCACATGACTACTATTCACGTATTCTGTACGCAATTTTACAGTTCACCCATTAACCATCTGTGATAACCCAAACCCGGTATGCATTTAATAGCACTTGACTGCATTTGATTAAATGTTTAATTAGTTAAATCAACCAATTTGCACTATTTTCATATTTCTCTTGAAAGCATTTAGTAATTATATATTGAATAATTGAAAAGTTGTTATCTACTTCTATTAATTATAGTAATTGAATTTATTCTCTTGTGATTAATTAAATGTTATCTTAAATGTTAGGGTTTAATTGTGTTTGACTATGTGTTTATGTTAACCTTCATTTGTAGTTTAATGTTAACTTCATAATTCTTTTAAATGTTCTAGAAATAGTTAAATTGATTATTTTAAATGAATATTGATTACCTTGATTGTTTTGATTATTTTAATAATCGGTTTTGGTTGTTTTGTGTTAAAATCACTCGATTTTCAAATAAATGAGAAAAGTAACTCCGAGCCGGAGTAAATTTTAAACTATGATTCTTTCCAAAAATGATATATTTCTTAGATTCTTTGAGAATTAATTGTTATTCTTTTATTGTCGCAACGTGCATTGCATATCGAGGGCGTTAGCTAGAAAACGGATTCTAGTCCTCAGCAAATAGTGAAACTAGTATTTAGATGACTTAAATTTTATATTTTAATTGTTACTAGCTAGAATTGATTTTGGTGTTAGTTATTTAGCTTTAAAATGCACAAAAATAGGCCATTTTGACTAGTTTTAAGTTGTTTGACCAACCTTGACCAAAGCTTTGACCCTTTTGACCTTTGACCTCTTTAAAATAGCCTAAATAACACAAAATAAAAAAAAAACAGACCTGAACAGCAGCTTAGCAGGGCCAAAAATGAGGAGAGAAAAAAAAAAGATTTCAAGCCAAAATCTTCATTTCTTCGTGGGAGCTTGCACGGGGTGGTTTCCGAGGCGTCCTACGAGGTCTTCCTAGCGTCTAGGAGCGTCTAAGGTGAGGGAAGCATGTTATTTGCGCATTTATACGTTGTGTATGTTAACTTTGTCAATTTTTAGATTTATCCGTAGATCGTTATTTAAAGCGATTTGATGCTTCTAGAATGTTCTTTGGCATTTGTAGAACATGTATTTATAGCTTTGTAACATTTTCTGCGGTTAAATGTTGTGATTGCAAATTAAATTGTTAATTGAATAGTGTTTTATGAATAGTAAAACCTTGAAACGTTGAAGTTGCGCTGTTATGCTTTCTGTTGATGTAGAAATGTGCTAGGTACGCTAGAATGCTAAAATGTGTGGTTTGTTTGAGTTGCGTAGTGGAAAAAATGAGAATTATGCCTTTCGGAAAGTCGGGGTCGTTTTGGTCAACTTTAGCGTTTTCTCGTTTTGCGTGTTGGCATTGCTTCGGGAGGCCATGGAAGCACTTTTGGTGCGATTATGGCGTTGGTTGGGTGTTTGGTTGTTATAGTTGTAGTTCAAACGAGAAAGGGGGAAATCGAGGCTTTGCGCGAGTTCTAGGGTAAAGTAAGGTTTCGGGGTCTTTAGACGTGCCTTATGGTGACCTAGGAGGGTTGGCGAAGTCGGTTTCCAGAACTCGTGGCTCGTTTGGAAATGGTAGCGTTTTGATAGTTGGGGCCGATTTGTGTTTTTGTGTGTTTTCTTGTCTTTATGCCTATAGAATGCTTAGAATTACTTGAAATACTTGTTTGAGTTGTTTTGGATTGAATTGCTTATCAATTGCTGCTATTGCGTGCGAGAGTAACCTACTTTGTTATTCTCCCACGTGTGGCTTTATCGCTTGTTTATCGCCTTGTATTGAGTCTTGCATTGCATAGTGTCTCGCGCGTGAGTGATGGGCCTATCTGGGTAGCCTTGGGTTGCCAGTGTTGGTTGCTCTAGCTCCGCTGCTATTCCCTTTCTCGCTTGGGTTGCCTCCCAGGGAGTTTTGGGTCGTAGGTTGATGGATACTTCCGGGGTATTCCAAACTGGTGTTATAAGGTGGTTTGGGCCGGCGCGTCATCGTTAAAGTCATCGGAATCGTGATCGGTACATTACTCGCTCGAGTGAACCATAGCCTTCAAAGTGTGGTATAGCTTTGATTGGTTGTGTTAATGCTTTCTTTAGTTGTTTAATTGTATTGTTGTTTATATTGTATGCCTTTTATTGATTGTATTGCTTAACTGTACCTTTTTGCATTGCACAATCTTCTTTCTCTCCAATTCAATATATGTCTCGCCCTCACTGAGTATACGTGTTGTGTATACTCACTCCTCACCACCACATTTCCGGAAATGTCATGTTAGTTGGAAGTTCGTGATTTCGTGGAAGTTGTTGCCTGAAGAGTTGTCTTGCGTGCCTATGTGGCTTGAGTGTCGAAGTTGTGAAGATATATGCTTTCATATGTTGTATGTATTTAATGTTAAAAGTATGTAATTTAAGTTTCATTAGATTGTTGAAGTAGTTTGATAAGTTAGATTATGTATCTAGTTATTATAACTTAACTTCAAATGCATGTTTGTAATGTCCAAAAGAAAAGAACTAGAATGGCATGATAGTCTATATTATGTAGTAGCTTAGTATGGTTTAATTTTCAAGTTTGAATGTACTTGTCAAAATGAAAAGAGATAGGTTAGCTTTTAAATTTGAAATGTATGTATACGTGCTGAGTTTAAATTGTTGAGAACCGAGGCTCGGATGGCCTTGAGGAAGTTTTGTATGGTTGGACACGGTGTTGGTCCATTTAAATGCTATTACAGGTTTTACATTTTGCCTAGAAACAGGGGAGACTCCGTCCGTTTTCCCTGAAAATTTATGCCCGGGTTTGGTTTGGGTTGTGTTTAGATCGATTGACAGACCTCTCGGTCTCGAGAGGGATCGGGGTGTCACAGGTGGTATCAGAGCTTGTCTAGCTCATAAGCCGGGACAAGGTCCTCGGTCTGGTGGGTAGTGACCCTTGAATGTGTGCTTGTTAAGTGTGTCTTGAAAGTGCATGCTTGTATGTGAGATTGTGTGTCTTGACATGAATGTGTGCTCCTATGTGATATAGTTATGTGTTATGTGTTAATTGTGTGCTAAGTGAAGTAAAGTGTCTAGTTGTGCATTGAATTGACCTATCGAATTGGCATTGTGAATCGAATTGATCTCGTGAATTGTTATTTGCTTGAAGTATTGCTTGTAATGTGTGTTTTAAAATGTCTTGAATTGATTATGTTATGCTTGACTTGATTGTCGTGCTTGAGTGACTTTGTTGAATAAACTATTTTGTAAACTTGCTTGCATAATAGTTTAAGGCATATGTATAACTGTGATATATTGGCATTCATACATGTCCTATGGAAATGGTAAGTAAGTCCTCTTCCTCCCCTGAAGAAAGTAGTTCACCTCTAGCTTTTCAAGGTGTATGGATTGGCAGGAAATGAATGGCATTTGGCCAGCCCTTATTTGGGAATTGGTGTTTGCTTTTGGGGCTCGGTTATTGGCAAATCTCTATGGCCTCCTCTGTGCTTAACAGTTGTGAAAGAGTAGCTTTCTCTTGGGGTTTTATTTGGTTATTCTTTGGAGCATTCTTTGGTTTTCTTAATGGGTGTTCTTTGGGGACTTTTGTTGGCACTACTTGGTAGACTTGGCTATTGGATTTTCAGTTGGACTTACTGCATGGTATTATCTATGGTATATGTGTCTTGGTCTTTATTGGAGTGTTACTGGTATTCCTTATTGGAAAATTCTTCAATGGCATTCTCTAGGATTCTTAGTGGCCATTTATTTAGTATTACTTATTGGGCAATTCTTAGTACTTTCTTACTGGAGCATTGTTCGGGTATTTTCTTTGGCATCCCTCAGTTGATTTGGTAACTGGAATTCCTATCAGACTCATTATCTCATATTACTTACGGTATTCTTTGGAATTCTTATCGGGCATTTTACTAGTATTTTCCTTATTGGCATTTATTGGAAGATCCTACACTTGAAATTCTGCTTGGACATATTATCTTGTACTGTTTACGGCTTCTCCTTCGGCCTTTCCACTCAGGAGAATCTACACTTGCTGTTTGACTAAGATGTTGCGGTAGGAACACAGTGATTGGAAGATTTCATTTAGAGGTTGGCCTTTGGTATTCTTCTCTATGTTCCTTTACAGAACTTTCAACTGGGTCTATTTACGGTAGTCAGTACTGCATGAGGTGTATCTACTTTGGCTATCTCTTAACTTTCTTATTTGGTACTTGTTAGACTTCTATTGAAGATTCTTAAATAGGGTATTCCTTTGGTACTCTTCCTGCCATTAGTATGTGGTATAGATGATATCTACAGTGTCTTTGCTTCAGTCTTTAGTTGGTATTTCCTCGGCATTCTTGATTGGAATTTCTATTCGGGATTTCCTACGGGCATTCTTATATATTATCTTGCTCAGCAACCGATGAAGATTAGTCAGAATTGGATTTCAGATGATGCTGAGTTCTATTGGAAGAAGAATTGCGAGGACGCAATTGTTTTAAGGGGGGAAGGATGTGATAACCCGAACCCGGCATGCATTTAATAGCACTTGACTGCATTTGATTAAATGTTTAATTAGTTAAATCAACCAATTTGCACTATTTTCATATTTCTCTTGGAAGCATTTAGTAATTATATATTGAATAATTGAAAGGTTGTTATCTACTTCTATTAATTATAGTAATTGAATTTATTCTCTTGTGATTAATTAAGTGTTATCTTAAATGTTAGGGTTTAATTGTGTTTGACTATGTGTTTATGTTAACCTTCATTTGTAGTTTAATGTTAACTTCATAATTCTTTTAAATGTTCTAGAAATAGTTAAATTGATTATTTTAAATGAATATTGATTACCTTGATTGTTTTGATTATTTTAATAATCGGTTTTGGTTGTTTTGTGTTAAAATCACTCGGTTTTCAAATAAATGAGAAAAGTAACTCCGAGCCGGAGTAAATTTTAAACTATGATACTTTCTAAAAATGATATATTTCTTAGATTCTTTGAGAATTAATTGTTATTCTTTTATTGTCGCAACGTGCATTGCATATCGAGGGCGTTAGCTAGAAAACGGATTCCAGTCCTCAGCAAATAGTGAAACTAGTATTTAGATGACTTAAATTTTATATTTTAATTGTTACTAGCTAGAATTGATTTTGGTGTTAGTTATTTAGCTTAAAAATGCACAAAAATAGGCCATTTTGACTAGTTTTAAGTTGTTTGACCAACCTTGACCAAAGCTTTGACCCTTTTGACCTTTGACCTCTTTAAAATAGCCTAAATAACATAAAATAAAAAAAACAGACCTGAACAGCAGCTTAGCAGGGCCGAAAATGAGGAGAGAAAAAAAAAAGATTTCAAGCCAAAATCTTCATTTCTTCGCGGGAGCTTGCACGGGGTGGTTTCCGAGGCGTCCTACGAGGTCTTCCTAGCGTCTAGGAGCGTCTAAGGTGAGGGAAGCATGTTATTTGCGCATTTATATGTTGTGTATGTTAACTTTGTCAATTTTTAGATTTATCCGTAGATCGTTATTTAAAGCGATTTGATGCTTCTAGAATGTTCCTTGGCATTTGTAGAACATGTATTTATAGCTTTGTAACATTTTCTGCGGTTAAATGTTGTGATTGCAAATTAAATTGTTAATTGAATAGTGTTTTATGAATAGTAAAACCTTGAAACGTTGAAGTTGCGCTGTTATGCTTTCTGTTGATGTAGAAATGTGCTAGGTACGCTAGAATGCTAAAATGTGTGGTTTGTTTGGGTTGCGTAGTGGAAAAAACGAGAATTATGCCTTTGGGAAAGTCGGGGTCGTTTTGGTCGACTTTAGCGTTTTCTCGTTTTGCGTGTTGGCATTGCTTCGGGAGGCCATGGAAGCACTTTTGGTGCGATTATGGCGTTGGTTGGGTGTTTGGTTGTTATAGTTGTAGTTCAAACGAGAAAGGGGGAAATCGGGGCTTTGCGCGAGTTCTAGGGTAAAGTAAGGTTTCGGAGTCTTTAGACGTGCCTTATGGTGACCTAGGAGGGTTGGCGAAGTCGGTTTCCAGAACTCGTGGCTCGTTTGGAAATGGTAGCGTTTTGATAGTTGGGGCCGATTTGTGTTTTTGTGTGTTTTCTTGTCTTTATGCCTATAGAATGCTTAGAATTACTTGAAATACTTGTTTGAGTTGTTTTGGATTGAATTGCTTATCAATTGCTGCTATTGCGTGCGAGAGTAACCTACTTTGTTATTCTCCCACGTGTGGCTTTATCGCTTGTTTATCGCCTTGTATCGAGTCTTGCATTGCATAGTGTCTCGCGCGTGAGTGATGGGCCTCTCTGGGTAGCCTTGGGTTGCCAGTGTTGGTTGCTCTAGTTCTGCTTCTATTCCCTCTTCTCGTTTGGGTTGCCTCCCAGGGAGTTTTGGGTCGTAGGTTAATGGATACTTCCGGGGTATTCCAAACTGGTGTTATAAGGTGGTTTGGGCCGGCGCGTCATCGTTAAAGTCATCGGAATCGTGATCGGTACATTACTCGCTCGAGTGAACCATAGCCTTCAAAGTGTGGTATAGCTTTGATTGGTTGTGTTAATGCTTTCTTTAGTTGTTTAATTGTATTGTTGTTTATATTGTATGCCTTTTATTGATTGTATTGCTTAACTGTACCTTTTTGCATTGCACAATCTTCTTTCTCTCCAATTCAATATATGTCTCGCCCTCACTGAGTATACGTGTTGTGTATACTCACTCCTCACCACCACATTTCAGGAAATGTCATGTTAGCTGGAAGTTCGTGATTTCGTGTAAGTTGTTGCCTGAAGAGTTGTCTTGCGTGCCTATGTGGCTTGAGTGTCGAAGTTGTGAAGATATATGCTTTCATATGTTGTATGTATTTAATGCTAAAAGTATGTAATTTAAGTTTCATTAGATTGTTGAAGTAGTTTGATAAGTTAGATTATGTATCTAGTTATTATAACTTAACTTCAAATGCATGTTTGTAATGTCCAAAAGAAAAGAACTAGAATGGCATGATAGTCTATATTATGTAGTAGCTTAGTATGGTTTAATTTTCAAGTTTGAATGTACTTGTCAAAATAAAAAGAGATAGGTTAGCTTTTAAATTTGAAATGTATGTATACGTGCTGAGTTTAAATTGTTGAGAACCGAGGCTCGGATGGCCTTGAGGAAGTTTTGTATGGTTGGACACGGTGTTGGTCCATTTAAATGCTATTACAGGTGTTACATTTTGCCTAGAAACAGGGGAGACTCCGTCCGTTTTCCCTGAAAATTTATGCCCGGGTTTGGTTTGGGTTGTGATTAGATCGATTGACAGAACTCTCGGTCTCGAGAGGGATCGGGTTGTCACACCATCACTATTCACGCGTTGATCGATACTATTCATGCATTGACCGAAAAGTTGACCAATGCTATTCCAAGGTTATTCGGCGTCCTGAGTCCGTTTCTACACTCTGTTTGGCCAAATTCTTCCGTTACGGGCTTCAATTCTTGGTCAACACTTGAGTTTGTCTTTGACTTTGACCGATTTGTTGACCGAAGCATCTTCGGGCTTTTTCGTTATTTTGACCCTTCAAACGATATAATTTGGCTAAAATCACGCCACGCGCAGGAAAGTCCTGCGTTTTGCTCAGAAGGCTATTTCTACCTGAAAAAATGATATGATTTGCCAAAAACGGACATGGGTCACTATTTGAGATCATTTGGGTCAATGTTCTGAGTCTGATTTCATGCTACCTATGAGCTTCATTCTTCAACTGCTTCTCGTGCTTTCCCATTCTTGACTCTTGACTTGCAATTTGGATCATTTTGGGTCTGATTTTCTACTTTTCTGTATCATCCTACATTGCATCGAAAATATCAAAGTATTACAATAATTCCCAAATTAAGATACAAATATAGTACAAATACCAAGGTTTGAGTGCTGCAAATACAGTCACATCAACATCCTTAAACCTAAACCTTGCTTGCCCTCGAGCAAGACTGTCTTTAAAACATATGTGAAAGTAGATTTTTCAGAATTTTTACAAGTCAAAAATAGATGAAATAGTCTATTCTATCTTTTTATCAAACACTTTCCAAATCTGAAACATGAGAAATGCAATCTACTATTTTAAACATATTCAGCAATTAATGACAAACATGATAAAAGAACTTTGTACATAGTTTTCACAAATATGTAATCTTATTGGAAATCGACTATTGATTGCTTCGTAGTACATATTTAGAAGTAAACTAAGCAAATTAAGTTAATTCAATTCCCAACTTTCAAGTTATGCAAACAAATTGGACCTTGATATTCTTACCTACATTTGTAATCAAACTCTTGATCATGCCTTAACCCTTTAACATTTGCCAGAAATATAAAAGTACAACTAATAATACCTCTATATAGTGTTCAGTTTCCTTTGCTTTCTGAATATCCCATGTAGCGAGCTTTAAGGCCAACAATCCCCCGCCATTATGACTGAGGTTGCCAGGTTTTAAAGGGACCCCTACGTGCCTTAATCACCCGAGATATCCAGGCTCGAAACTTTATACTATAGCACATATCCCAAATTACAATGTCTAGGATAGTGGTGCTTAGAGATTTACAATATATTTACACCAAAAATTTATTCAACAGTAAAGGTATGTAAAACTCTTTTTTTCTTTTTTCATTTGTTTTCATTTTTTTTTCAGAGTGTACATACAGACAGAGTAACATAATATACTGTACAGACATGGTATAAGGGTTCAGGTTTCAATCACAAGAAATTTTCATAATCAACGGTAATCATATCTCAGTCCTTTCATAATTACATACCTATCTATTGAAGAAAAGAAGAACAACTAAGTTTACTCATGAATATAGTAACCCAAAGTTTTTTTACAGAGTTCCCTTAGAGTTTTTCACAATACATAGCTAACAAAACAGGTTCTCAAATCATCTAAATCATCGTTTTTAAACAGGTAAGGTAGCAGACTACTCTTCTCATAAACAAAAATGGTGTATTTCTTGCAAATTTTGAAAAAGTTTTTCATGAAATATATGCACCCCCATACCCAAACTTTGGTTGTCCTCGAGTAAATAGCAATGTAAAAGAGTGAGAGTGTAATGTGCAAGTAATAACATAATGACAAATGCTACATCCCCAAACCTATGGTTTTCTTGCTCTACAACGCAGGTTGATCAGGTATAAAGGGAAATGTAGTAAGGAAAGATATCACCTGATGTGAAGCATTTCTATGTTGATGTCAAAGCTTTTCTACTAACTTTTACTAAAAGATGTATCATTCTGCAATTAAAGATTAGTAGAAAAAGCATTTTACAAATTATCATCAACACAACAAAAATAATTAGATATACTAAATAGACAAAACAAACATATAGGGGAGAAACCAAAAAGAAATATGGTCACAGAAAATAACTAATACATAAAGCAAATAAATAAACTACCCATACCATTTAGACTATTTTCTGGTGTTCTAGAGTTTGATACCACTGAACAGACTAGCTCACGACATCTAGTGCTTTCCTTCGGCACACTTAAGGCCAAAGCCAGTTCCACAAGGTCAGGGTAGAACAGTGGGGTTTTACATTACAGACGTTACGTCAGGTGTATGCTCACACTCCTAACTACCTTATCAAGTAATACCCAACATACCCAAATTACATAAAGCTAGTGGAGTAGCTCACACTATAAGACAGAGTTGCACAATTAAGCCAACCGCACATAGAAACATACAGTGATAACTAGTAAAACAACACTGGTACCTCTATGAATGTTCCTCAGGGCTTAAAACCCAACTACCTAAAGCTGGAGAAAGATTCAAAGAGTACATGTAAACAACAGAAATTAAACAAATATTTACACAAAAGAGTACTAGGTTGCCTCCTAGTAGCGCTAAGTTTAACGTCTTCAACTAGATGGTTGTACTGAGTTTAATGCCATCAGCTAGGAATATTCCATTTTATGGAAGGTATACAGGGTCCAGAAGTTCAACAGATTCAACTTCATGAGGGACCACCTTAGGATCGAAAACATGTTTCAATCGTTGCCCAGTGACTGTGAGAATACGCCCATCTGTGGGATGTTTAATCAAGATAACTCCGGATAGATATGCTTTAAGCACTTCATAAGAGCCATCCCACTTGATTCTCAATTTGCCTGGGAAAAACTTTAGCCTAGAATTAAATAGCCACACTTTATCAGAAGGAGAGAAAGTCTTTCTTAGAATAGATCTATCATGAATCTTCTCCATTCTCTCTTTGTAGAGTTTGGCATTCTCATAAGCTTCGAAGCAAAGCTCTTCCAATTCAATCAATGCCAACTTCCTACCTTCACCCGCCTATTGCAAGTCAAAGTTCAGGGCCTTAATTGCCCAATAGGCTTTATGCTCTAGTTCAACAGGGAGGTGGCAAGCTTTACCTTATACCAATCTATACAGGGACATGCTGATAGGAGTTTTGAAAGCAGTACGGTAGGCCCATAATGCATCATGCAGACGACTTGACTAATCTTTATGATCGGGCCTAACCGTTTTTTGAAGAATTGACTTGATTTCCCTATTTCACACCTCCCCTTGACCACTTGTTTGTGGGTGGTAAGGCGTTGCTATCTTGTGGTGGACTGAGTATTTTCTTAAAAGGGCTTCTAGTGTCCTGTGATGAAAATGCTGTCCTTCGTCACTTATAAGTACACGTTGTGACACCCGAGATTTAGCCATGCATTCAATTACTGTTGCATCCCTTGTTGCGCATTTCTTTCTATGTCTTATTAACTACTTTCTTAAGTTACTATTCACTTCATTTTTAAAATGCATTCTATTGGTTAATTAGCATTTTTATTAAATCATATTAATTGTAAAAGTAGTGGGAAAAATGTGCATTTGAGCTAGAAGCGATAGGAAAGCTCGTTTAGAAAATGATTTTAGTAGTTCAATGAATAGTGTTACGTAACTAACTTAGGGATTTAATTAGCTAGCTCACCTCCTTCACTTTAGGCTCGTTTTAAGCTTACTACGCACATTTTATTAGATCATTTAAGCACCCAAATGACCCTACCATAACTTAACCCTTCTATATATCACCTAAGCTCACAAAAAGGCAAAAAAAATAAATAATAATAAAAAGCTGAAAAACAGGAGCCAAACCCGACAACAGCAAGAGAAGAAAAGAGAGAGATTTTGCTCACCAAGCCTCCAATCCAAGCCACTCCAAGCCTTGAGCAATTAGTGTAGGGTATTTGCAAGGTTCCTAGGTGCTCCTACGCATATTGGTGAGGGATTTCATGGCTTATTTTCGTATTTCAAAATAGTTGCTATTTTCTTGATTTGTTAGAAATGATGTTTAATGCTATTGCAAGGCTCAAATAAGCTTATATATGTTGTGTACACATAGTAGAGACCACTTTTATGCTATTATTTCATGAATTAAACGGTAGAAATCGATAGTTAATTCGTAGGGGTGAATAGTGACGGGAATTCTAGGGTTTTGTGTAATTGCGCATTTTAACTTGATTCAATGCTTCTAATAGATGCCTTAGGTGTTAATGAAGGTAGTCTAATAGCCCCGTGCACTTGAATTGCTTTAAAATCGCATAAAACGTAAAATAGTCGACTTTAATAAAGGGGTTTCGGGGTTAATGCGAATCCGGGTGGATTCGGGCTTCAATTCTAGTATCCTTAGGCTATCTAGGTGCTATAGATGTCTTGATATCCCTTGTTTGAAGCCCGGACAATGTAGGTGTGGTTTAAAGCCAAAAGAGGGAAATTGGGGCTTTCGGGGTAAACGCGGGCATTTGAATGAGTTAGAGGGTTGAGAGGGTACCTTGGGGGTTAGTTAGAAGGTTGGGAGAGTTTCCTTTGAAAATGAAATCATTAACTTTGGTTTGGAAGAGAAATAGTTCGAAAAACAAAGAGGTTTAGGTGCAATTTAAGTTGTCTCACACTTCTAAACCCATGTCAGGACTTCTTGAGTGTTTATATGTGATTTTAAATTGATTTGGAGCTTTTGGTATGATTCTATGCTTATTTGGTATATGTTCATTTGTAAACTGCTTATTAGCTTCTATATTTGCTTCTATCCTAATTGCAACGAGGTCAACCTACTTTGTTGATCCTCATATGTGTTAATGCTTATATTATTGCTATTAACTTGCCATCGTTAAGTGCATTGCATAGTGGTTGCGCAACCATAGTGTCAGGGGCGGATGTGTTGAATATCGGCTGGGCAGCAGAGGGCTTGCCGGTGGATATTCAAACTCCGTGCCCTATTCCCTCATTTGCCTGGTCCGGAGATTGCCAGGGGATGTTGGGTCGTAGGATTCGGGGTACATCCGGAGTACACCCACTGGAGTGTTTGGGGATTATGCCGGCTTATCGTGATCGTGCTCGTGGTTCGTGGATCGTGAATGAAGATCAGTGAAGATTGGTGTATAGGGAATTGTGTGAAACGTATCCTTTTAAATGTGTGGTTATTTAAGTTATCATTGTTTCTTTAATTGTTAAGTGCTATTATTGTATAATTGTATTATTTGTTGCATTGCACGCCCCGGGACTATATCCCTCACTGGGCAACAGTGGTTGCTCATACCTCGATATCTGTTTCAGGAGACGCTGAGGGTGATCCCCAGCTTGTTGAGTTAGTTGAGGAAGAAGAAGTTCAGACTGATCCTCTACCTTAGTTGCCGTGCTTGATAGCTTGAGGTGGTTAATGAATTTGCTGCTATGTGGAAAGTTCAACTAATTGTTTTATGTACTATTTTGTGGCCTAAGGGCTATGTATATGCTTGTTGTATAAGCTGAAGACTAGTTGGTTGTGTTGTAGCTTGGAAAGCCTATGTATTGTAATAACTTATATTTCTATTTCTAGTTGCTTTGCATGCTTGGGAGTGAATGGCTTAGTGTAGAATGTTTTATCTCTAAGTATGTTTTAATGTTATCCTAGAATGGCATGGTTATTAGACTATATTATAAACAAGTTATCTGCATGTTTGTCTGGTTTTGCGACTGTTGTTTCTATCAAGGATCGGATGTCCTTGAATCTTTAAATATTTAGTCACGAAAAGTTTGTTTACCTTGTAGTTACCTTATTTGAGAGTTTACAGGTTTTCAGAATGTCCATAGTACAGGGGAAACTCTGTCCGTTTTTTCCTAAAATTTTGAGACTGGGTTGGAATTGGGTTGAGAATAGCTTGGTTATTAGAGCCTCCGGTCTCGTAAGGGATCGGGGCGTTACACACGTGGTACCCCAAATCGAGAAAAGATGTTCTCTTTAATGAACTTGACCACGACTTTGTGGTCATTCGTTCGAGTTGCTACTGCCTCTACCCATTTGGACACATAGTCCACACTAACAAGAATATAAGTATAACCTGAGGAAGGAGGAAAGGGATCAATGAAGTCTATACCCCACACATCGAATATTTCACATATGAGAATGGGCGTAAGGGGCATCATGTTCCTTCTTGAGATACAGCCAGCTTGTTGATATTGGGGGCAATTTTTACAAAATTGATGGGCATCTTTGAAAAGAGTGGGCCAGGATAACCCACTTTGAAGGATTGTGGTAGTTGTCCTTTTTCCTCCAAAATGTCTACCACATGCTTTAGAGTGGCAGAATTGAAGAATACTCATGAATTCGTCTTCAGGTATACATCGTCTGATTACTTGATCAGCACATATCTTGAAAAGGTAAGGGTCTTCCCAAAAGAAATACCTTACTTGAGCCATGAATCGATCTTTCTCTCTTTTTCCCCAATGTGGAGGTAGTTACTTAGCTGCAAAAAAATTGACAATGTTGGCATACCACGGAGTTCGTTGAGAGATGGAAAGTAGTTGTTCATCAGGAAACACATCTCGAAATGGAAGATGATTTATTGGTGATTGAGACATAAGCCGTGAAAGATGATCAGCCACAGAATTGTCACTACCTCGTTTATCTTTGATTTCAATGTTAAACTCCTGAAGTAGGAGTATCCAACGGATTAAGCGAGGTTTTGAATCCTTCTTGGTGAGCAAATATTTAAAGGTAGCGTGATCAGTAAAAACTACCACTTTTGATCCCAAGACATAAGTCCTAAACTTGTCAAGTGCAAAAACCACCGCTAACAATTCTTTCTCAGTGGTTGTGTAGTTCTTTTGTGTATCATCCAAAGTTTTGCTAGCATAGTAGATTATGTATGGCAACTTGCCTCTGCGTTGTCCTAGAACTGCTCCAATAGCATAGTCGGAGGCATCATACATGATTTCAAATGATAGATTGTAGTCAAGAGTTTGAATGATGGGTGTAGATGATAGCAAAGACTTAAGCTTCTCAAAGGCCTTAATACATTCATCATCAACTTTAAAGGGAACATCATGTACTAAGAGCCTTGTAAGAGGTCTGGCAATTCGACTGAAGTCTTTGATGAAATGCCTGTAAAAACCAGTGTGTCCTAAGAAAGATCTAACATCCCTCACAGTTTTGGGAATAGGGAGCTTTTCTATTATCTCCACCTTAGCTGGATCAACATGGATCCCATCTCTAGAAACTACATGACCAAGAACTATCCCTTGTTGAACCATGAAATGGCTCTTTTCCCAACTTAAGACCAGATTCATTTGTACACATCGATCTAAGACCAAAGAAAGGTGATTAAGGCACTCATTAAAGTCTGCTCCAAAAACTGAGAAATCGTCCATAAAGACTTCCAGGAATTTCTCAATCATATCAGAAAATATGGCCATCATACACCGTTGAAATGTCGCTGGCGCATTACATAACCCAAAAGGCATGTAGCGGTAAGCGAATGTTCCATAAGGACAAGTGAAAGTGGTCTTTTCCTAATCTCTTGGAAATATAGGAATTTGATTGTAACTAGAGTATCCATCTAAGAAACAATAGTACCCCCGTCTAGCTACTCTATCTAGGATTTGATCAAGGAAGGGTAAAGAAAAGTGGTCTTTTCTTGTCTTGAAGTTGAGCTTTCTGTAATCAATGCATACACGCCACCCAATGGTAGTGCGTGTAGGAATGAGCTCGCCTTTATCATTCGAGATCACAGTAATCCCAGATTTCTTTGGTACAACTTGTACCGAACTCACCCAAGGCTATCAGAGATTGGGTAGATCATACCAGCATCAAGTAACTTGATTATCTCTTTATGGACAACATCACCAATTTTTGGGTTCAATCTCCTTTGAAATTCTCGAGAAAGAGTAACTCATTCTTCGAGGTGAATCTTATGCATGCACACAGAGGGATCAATTCCTCTTACATTAGCGATTGTCCATCCTATCGCCTTCTTATGAGTACCTAGGACTTCTAAGAGTTTACCTTCTTGCTCGATGGTTAAATCCGAAGCAATGATGACTGGAAGGGTCTCATCAGGGCCTAAGTAGGCATACTTAAGGTGCTCGGGCAATGTTTTGAGTTCCAAAGTTGGTGGAGACTCAATTGTTGGACTATCAAAAGCTGCAGAGAGAGGGTTTGTTATTAGATAAGTCTCTCCTGAATCATTCACAAGCGAAGTGGAGGCGACCAGTTCTAGTGAAATGTCGCAGTCATACAAGAGTCGTTCAAGCTCTACTATTTCCTCATCAGGGGTCAAAAGTGCGTGGGCATATTCATCTATACAAGAACCAATGGTTTCTAAATGAAAGCATTCTTCCTCCTCATCCTTGTTCATCTTATTTGCTGCATCAGCAACCCTCAATTTTGTTCTAATGTTCCCAAAAGTCAGTTCAATCATACCCATTCTACAATAGATAACAGCATTAGTTGTTGCTAGAAATGGTCTGCCTAGTAGAACGGGAGTAGTATTCTTGTTATCATGACCTAAGTCCATGTCTAACACAATGAAGTCAACTGGGAACAAAAATTCTCCTACTCTGACTAGGACATCCTCTACAATACCTCGAGGTCTCCTCTCAGATCTATCTGCCAACTGGAGGGTTACATTTGTTGGGGTCAACTCTCCAAGACCTAGCCTTTGGTAAACTGTGTGAGGAATAAGGTTAACACTAGACCCTAAATCAAGCAAGGCACTTTCTATACGTTGGTCCTGAATGAAACATGGAATAGTGAAAGCTCCTAGGTCACTGCACTTCTGAGGCAACCATCTAATGCAGATGCTACTAACCTTTTCAGTAAGACGAACTATCTTAGGAATGTAGTTGGTCCGTCTCTTTTTCACACACAAATCCTTCAGAAATTTGGCATAGGCAGGGATTTGTTGGATTACCTCTACTAAAGGCAGATTGATCTTAATATCTTTCAGATGCTCTAAGACCTTGAGCTGTGTAGGATCAACACTCGGCTTCGGACGAGACAGAGCTATTAGGAAAGGTACTTTGGATGAAGGTTCAACTAAAGGCTCTACCGTTGGGTTTTCATTCCTACGGGAGTCATCTACATCGTTGCTTAAAACCTCGATCGCAGGTTCCTCTGTCTCTTCAGGAACATCTCTATCCTCTTTTATAACCTCCTTGTCTATCATTTTCCCACTCCTAAGGGTAGTTACGGCCTTAGCCTGTTAGTGGGCGGTCTCAGTTTGGACATTACTACATTGTCCTCGTGGATTTTCCACGGTTTGAGACGAGAGTTTTCCTTCATCTCTCCTGCTTATATTTTGGGCCAGCTGCCCAATTTGTCCTTCAAGTTTAACAATGGACTATTACTGAACTTGGACTAATTGTAAGAGTTTATCGAACTTGTCATCAGATGATGACTATGTAGGAGGAAGAGCGGGAAAATTGTTTTGTTGTGTCCGGAACGGATCTTTTTGGACTTGGTAAAAACTAGGAGGGTTAGAACTTTGAGGCCTTTGATATTGCTGCTGAGGGAAACGAGGCTCAAAATTTCCTTGTTGTTTATGATATTGTTGTTGAGGAAACTGAGTCTCATGATTCCCTTGTCGCCATGAAAATGCGGGATTGTCTCGTCAGCCAGGATTATACATGTTAGAATACGGATTGTAATTCCTTGTATATCCTTGGGTGGCGCAGACTTGTTCTTGCATGAATTCAGGAAATTGTGAATCGATTGGACAGTCCAGAGTAGAGTGATCTACTACAGAACATACGGTACAAACTTCCTTGATCTGAGGAGCTGAAGAAGAAGAAGACCCTAGAGAAATGAATTTTTCTAATTGTTATGCTAGGGCATCTACTTTTTCAGTCAATTGGGAATTGGAGCTAGAGTTAACTTCAAACAATGCCCTCTTTTGGGGATTATGGGTGCTCTTACTCTCTCTGTCATCAGCAGTGTTTTGGAGAGAGTCTTCAGCAATATTCTCTATTCTTTTCCAAGCTTCATCCGCTGTGAGGTTATAAAAACCTCCATTGCTCATTGCATTAACTATCATCTTATTATGAGGGGTAAGACCTTTGAAGAAATAATGCAAGAGTTCGGGACGATCAAACCCATGATGAGGACACAGATTCTTAAGATCGTTAAACTTTTCCCACGATTCATGAAACGGGTCTAAGTCTGACTGTGCGAATGTCATGATGTTTGTTCGCAGAGTAGTAGTCTTAGCCATTGGGAAGAACCTATGTAAGAATTTCTAAATAAGTTCTCCCCAAGAAGTGATCACCCTTGCATCTAGATGATTTAGCCATTGTTTGGCTTTATCTTTCAATGAAAAGGGAAACAGACGCATGTGAATATTTTCATGGCTCACATTAGGAATATGAAGCGTCGTGCATGCTTCAATGAATTGCACAATATGAGCATGAGGATTTTCATTGCTTTTTCCATAGAAGGAAGGAAGCATTGAAATAGTCCCTGGTTTAGGCTCAAAATTTATATTACCAAGAGCTAGTGGGGCTATGGCAAATTCAGGGTCAAAATCACCCGGTAAAAAATGTTGACATAAAGTCATCAGTTGGTTCACATGTTGATTAATAGGCTGAGCTATAGGAAGAGGCGGGATATTTCCTTCTTGTTCCGCCATCGGGATTTGGACTCTCCTTCGCGGAGTTTTCTGGGGCTCGGGATCAAAATGGGTGACTTCCGGATTTAAGGAACGACGCTTGTGCATGCAAAATAAACTAAAGCTAATTGCAATAAGTAACTACAGAAAATAAACTGAGTACTTAAAATAAAGACATAAAATAAGCTAAGTATATTTGCAAGCTATTTTAACAAAGTCTAATAAAAATAGTTTATGTGCAAATATAATACAGACAATATACAAAATTTATAAACTTTAATACGAAATGAAACTATATGCAATATATTTCTAATATACTTTACAAGTAGCAATAAAATTTATACAATTTAAAACGAATATAAACAATATAAACAATAATTACAACACTTAAAACAAGTTCATAAATAATTCAAAAACTAAACTAGGTCGTGCTTCCCCGGCAACGGCGCCAAAAACTTGATTTCTAATTGGTGTGTGTTATAAATATGAGCAAAATAACCAAGTTTTAATAACCCGCAAGTGCACGGATCTTGTAGTGTAGTGTGCAAAGAGTGCGGAATCGTATCTACAGGGAAGCTCGTTAGTTAGTTAGTGTAATGTGTACAAGTGTTTAAATAGGTAAGTGACAGTTTGAAATGACGTTTGAGTAACGGATAAAAAATTAAACTAAAAGCTAAGGTTTTGGTTTAGCTAAGTACGGAAGAATATCTAGGGATCTAATATGCAAATAAGGCAATTAATGTAGGCTCGGCATCCGAATTCTTAAATTCTATACAAGAGGGTAAGCTACAAGCATTAACCTAGTCAATTAACTTAGTCTATTAAAATCCCAATTACTAACTCTGATGTAGGTGCCGTTCCATCTTCGAGCGTATAGCCATATTATGGATCTGTCCTTGCAACTTGGTGTAAAAGGTCCGTTACAACATAAATAATCAACATATCCTTACTAGTCTAGAAACTATGGTCTACTTAAAAGCATTGCCTATAATTTCTTGGAATCTTTATGGTTGTCAAGCTATTGATTCACTATTAAAGCATGGATATATGACACGAAAATAAAGCAATCATATCATCTACTTAAAAGCATTATGTATGAAAGATAATACTTAATTAATACAAGTAATATATTCCATTAAAACTAAATTAATCCAATCCGAGACCATATATTAAAAGACCATTATTTAGAATATCCTACCTAGATAAGAATTCTACTAAGACATAATAAATACGAGTTTATACAAATAAAAGAGAGTCAAGAAAGCCCCCCCCTCCCCGTATTGACGAATGCGTATTTCTGAACTCCAAGTCTAAACAGAAATTCTATAGCTATTCAGACAGAACTTCCCCCCGAGTAAGATCTATTTTTGAGCAAAAGCTCAAAAAATGAACGTTAGGATATCCGATGTACAGTAGCTATTTAGGAAGAATACCCCTGAATAAGAGCCACTAGGCAGGACTACCTCCGTTTATAGCTATTTTGGTAAACTCCTAAATAAGAACCATAAAAATAACTTGACAAAAATTGAAAATATTGAAAAAATATTCCAAAGCTCTCAAAAATTGTGTGAAAATATGAAGAGGGGAGATGTCTATTTATAGGAAAACTTGGCTACTATTCACGCAACTACTATTCACGTATTCCGCACGCATTTTTACTGTTCACATGTTGATCATCACTATTCATACCGATACTATTCACGCATTGACCAAAAAGTTGACCAATGCTATTCCAAGGTTATTCGGGGTCCTGAGTCTGTTTCTACACTCCGTTTGGCCAAATTCATCCTCTACGGGCTTCAATTCTTGGTCAATACTTGAGTTTGTCTTTGACTTTGACCAGTTCGTTGACCGCAGCATCTTTGGGTATTTTTTTTACTGTTTTGACCCTCCAAACGATGGAATTTGGCTAAAATCAAGCCACGTGCAGGACTATTGTCCTGCGTTTTACTTAGAAGACTGTTTCTACCTGAAAAACGGATATGATTTGCCAAAAACGGACATGGGTCACTATTTGAGATCATCTGGGTCAATGTTCTGAGTCCGATTTCATACTAGTTTCAGCCAAATTTATTCTCTATGAGCTTCATTCTTCAATCGCTTCTCGTGCTTCCTCATTCTTGACTTCTTAACTTGTAATTTGGATCGTTTTGGGTCTGATTTTTCACTTTTCTGTGTCATCCTACATTGCATCGAAAATATCAAAGTATTGCAATAATTCCCAAATTAAGATGCAAATATAGTACAAATACCAAGGTTTGAGTGCTGCAAATACAGTCACATCAGCGCTCAAGGGGCGCTGTTGGGGCACTATTGGGGCACGACTGGGGCACTGTGGGGTATGCTTGGGGGACGATAGGGGATGTTAAGGGACATGTTTGGCACTACCAGGGGACGTTGGGCACGATGGGAAATGTTAGGCATTCAAGGGTATTGGGCATGCGGAATGTATTATGACACAAATGTGGACATTGATGTCCGTTTACTTGTGGTTTCCGAATCTATGAAGTGGTCTTAGCCTTTCCCTTGTCCGAATAACAGTTCGTCACATTTATGTGGCGAATTAGATTAATCGGGTTTCCAATCCATTCAAAAAAAATTTTAACACCAAATATCATGTAAACAAATTAATTTTATGAATTAATATAAATTTTCCTTAATTTTCTAGTATTTTTTTTTATGATTCTAATTTTCATAATTTTTAAATATTAAAAATTAATTTTCTGAAAAAAAATTTTGAATATCATTTAACAAATTAATGTATTAATTAATATAGATTTTTTTGAATTTTCTACAATTTTTTCTGATTTTTTCCTATTTTTCACAATTATTTAATATTAAAAAATATTTTTTCAAAAAAAAAATAATGTTGAATCATTTGAATATCATATGCTATCAATAAGGAGCAAGTTGGGTACGAAGATCAAGCCAAATGGGGCCTTTTATAGTGTAAAACACCCATTATGAATCTATGGCAAAATGTACGCTACTGCTATCACTTGGGTTTTTGCATCTAAATATACTATAGGGGGGTATGTGGTGTCAAGGCCCCTGGTCGAGGTCCATGCAGGGGACGTTGTGGGTACTTCGTGGCACATTATGGGCTATATCATGGGCTATATTGTAGGCGGGAATGCCTACCGAGTGAATCACGCCGAGGTATTGCATTGCATACCCGTGCATTGTGGCCGTACCACCACTGTCCCGCGTCCCCCGACATGTCCCTCGGCGCAGCACCAGGATGGCTAATGAGGAATGTGGTGGCTTCCCTAGCCCCTCATTATCCATCTTGGTGCCACAAACACCGTCGATGTCATTGGGATGGCTAATAAGGGGGCGAGTGGTTGCCCAAGCACAAAACTATCCATCCCCGTGCTGCCAACTAGATACATGTTGGGGGATATTCCCGTCCCCTAACATGTCGTTGGGCCAGCGCGATGCACGAATCGCCTAGCACACGAAGCCATGGCCATTACCGAGTGGATGCACACGACCATGGTCTAGTATCGTGGTGATCCAAACACGGCGTGGGCTTGGGTGTCTCTTGGGGGATGGTGGGGGCAAGCGTGATGTATGAATCGCTTAGCACTCGTGACATTGGCTTTCGTTAAGCAACGACGCGAGTGTTGCGATGAGACGATTGTTGATGCTTCAATGTCATGGCAATCCAAGCACCATGTGGCCTTGAAGCCATCCCCCGGTGGGTTCTGACGTGCCTGTGCGATGTGCGAATCGCCTTGCATACATCGCCATGGTCCTCGCTGAGTCGTAATGCGACGGATGTGGTCAAGTGTCGTGGTGATCCAAGCATCGCGTGGGCAGTAAGGTAGTTTGCTTGTCCCGTTCCGTGCATACAGATGCATATAGGGGGACGGTGGAGGGCATACGTGATGCACGAATCGCCTAGCACACGTGGCATTAGCTTTCGTTAAGCAACGACGCGAGCATTGCGATGAAACGATTGCTGATGCTTCAATGTCGTGGCGATCCAAGCACTATGCGACCTTGAAGTCGTCCCTCGGTTGGTTCCGACGGGCCTGTGCGATGCGTGAATCTCCTAGCGCACGATGCCATGGTCCTCGGTGAGTCGTAATGCTACGAACGTGGTCTAGTATCATGGCGATCCAAGCACTGCGTGGGCAGGAAGTTTCATTGTCCCGTTCCGTGCATGTGGGTGCATATAGGGGGACGATAGGGGACTGCGCGATGTGCGAATCGCCTAGCACACAGCCTTGGCTTTCGTTAAGTTACGACACAAGCGTTGCGATGAGACGATGGCTAGAGCTTCAATGTTGTGACGATCCAAGCACCGTGATGCCTCGAAGCCGTCCCAAGGTGTGTTCCCATGGGCTTGAGCGAATCGCCTAGCACACGACGCCATGGTCCTCACTGAGTCGTAATGCGACGGACGTGGTCTAGTGTCGTGGCGATCCAAGCACCGCGTGGGCAGGAAGTCCGCTTTTGGTTGGTATCTCAAGTTCACTCGGTGTTTGGTCGAGTACCACGAAGTAGGCTCCTAAGCTTACGATGTGCGGCCTAGTCATGCACAGCGTGCCGTTCCTGTCCGTTGTCCCTAAGAAATTCTTCGTGTCTAGTGGTGCGTTCTCGGGCCATCTCGCCAGTTCCGTCTGCCTGAAGGGCTTCCTTTGCCTAGACGGTAGAGTGGTTACCAGCTTCGTGGTCTAGGCATAGCGAACGTGATAGCACATGAGTGGTGGTCGGCTTGTATGGGTCGGTTGCATCCCTGCATGAACAGCAACATCAGCCCCTACTTGCCTCTTCATTCGCGGGCCGAGTGCTTACGTTGCCTCGGTTGGTAGGTTGGTTTCCTTTGTTGCGTACCTACAAAGAAGGCAGTCTAAAGTCATATCGTCTATCTTTTGCCTTGCGTCTGCCTCCGTGGACGACATGGGGCAAACCTTTAAGCACGTCCCGTGTTCCACGTTGCTTACTCCAACAAGTGCAGCACACGTGCCCGTGGGGCATCGTTCGATCTCTCAGATGCGACACACCATAACGGTATAGGGTCCTTGGCCTCTCTTTCCCCGAAATTAGCGTTTGTCGCTAATCGCGTATGACGGTCTTGCGCTCGTCTCTAGCAGTCGACCCTTAGGGGACGATGTGCCTCGTGCGACGCCGGCGTCGGTGATGAATGCTACCTGGTTGATCCTGCTAGTAGTCATATGCTTGTCTCAAAGATTAAGCCATGCATGTGTAAGTATGAACTAATTCAGACTCTGAAACTGCGAATGGCTCATTAAATAAGTTATAGTTTGTGTGATGGTATCTACTACTTGGATAATAGTAATAATTCTAGAGCTAATACGTGCAACAAACCCCGACCTTTGGAAAGGATGCATTTATTAGATAAAAGGTCGACGCAGTCTCTGCCCGTTGCTGCGATGATTCATGATAACTCGACGGATCGTATAACCCTCGTGTCGGCGACAAATCATTCAAATTTATGCCCTATCAACTTTTGATGGTAGGATAGTGACCTACCATGGTGGTGACGGGTGACGGAGAATTAGGGTTTGATTTCGGAGAGGGAGCTTGAGAAACGGCTACCACATCGAAGGAAGGCAACAGGCACGCAAATTACCCAATCTTGACATGGGGAGGTAGTGATAATAAATAACAATACAGGACATAAAGAGTCTGGTAATTGGAATGAGTACAATCTAAATCCCTTAATGAGGATCCATTGGAGGGCAAGTCTGGTGCCAGCAGCCGCGGTAATTCCAGCTCCAATAGCATATATTTAAGTTGTTGCAGTTAAAAAGCTCTGAGTTGGACTTTGTGATGGGTTGGCCGGTCCTCCTCAAGTGTGCACCGGTCATCTCGTCCTTTCTGTCGGTGATGTGATCCTGGCCTTAACTGGCTAGGTCGTGCCTCCGGCACTGTTACTTTGAAGAAATTAGAGTGCTCAAAGCAAGCCTACTGAGACGGAACGCACATTTCGGCCCAATGAGACTGTCGGCTTAGCTGAAACGTGCACGAAATGAGGCCGATGGTGCTTATGCGAAAATCTGCGTAAGGTAATTTCAGACCCTTCCCAATGTTTCTAGAGCATTCTAGGGCAGTGGAGATAGTCCAGGAAGCAACTGGGCGGAACTTGGTAGAGAAATCCAGATTTGGTGCAGGAACATTCCAGAAATTGGCTAAGAAGGGAAACTCTGCCCAAGCTAGCTGACAGCCTGCCCAAGCTGCCAGAAACTATACAGAATTCTCCAGCTGCTTGCTTAGTGCTCAGGTCTGGAATTTTCTACCTAATTATCTATGTAAATATCTTTGTAATGATGACAAATGGCAAGATCACAATGATGCCAAGTGTATAGATCATAGGCCTTTGATCATTCTTTGTGTAAACTATAAATAGAGCATTGTATAGCCATTTTGAGCAATGAAAAACATATTAATACTCAGCCATTTCCGTGTATCCTTCAAGCTCTCCATACTTAGCCAAATTTCAGTTTCCTACAAGCAATAATCCCTTGGTTTAGCTTGCCTTTGGGTTATACTTCACTCATACCCCCCACTGTAAGCTTGTGTTCTGAAAAATGACTAAGTGTTTAGGCTGCCAACCTCTAACACCTTAGTTTTGTGCTGCTTACTCTGATCTTAACCACTCACAAGCGCACTTCGCTAGCCCTGAGTATTGGTTAAGGCTGCACGGTGATAGTATTTTTAGACTCAATCTCTAATCCCATGACAGGTAGTATCAGAGCCAAGGATGCTTGGCTCGAATTGGTGCTGCTGAAGACTACATGTGCTTTTTTCTCCTAGTTTGTGGGATCGTGATCGTGTGGGACTATGGCTACCTCGGATGAGGAGATGACCGGCACTGAATAGGCTGTCGTTGAAGGGACGACAACTAGGAGCAAGGCGAAGAAAGGGTCTTCACGACATGGCACGAGGGACCAGTTGAACATCCTCGAAGCTAGGCTTGTGCAGGTAGAACAGGCCATGTTGGAAAACACTACAGTGCTCGATGATGTGTGTACTCGGCTAAGGTAGGTGGAAGCCAGTCGCGAGTCTGATCTGGCTGAACGAGTGCAAGAGTTGGAGGACCGTAACGAAGAGCTATAAGGTCGGGTGCTCTCTTCTATCAACTCTTTTGTAGATTCAATGCAAAAGATGTTGGAGGAGTTTCGTGCACAATTCAGCTCGAGTTTGGCTGAATTGCGGATGAAACTCAAGTCGATTAAGGTTGATGTTACTTTGTGTAAGGCTGTTGTTAGCGGTGGTGTAGCTATTTTAGCCGTTTCTTCTCTAAAACTGGACGTGCCAAGACCGAAGTTGTTCAGTGGCAATCGTAATGCCAGGGAGTTGGAGAACTTCTTGTGGAATCTGGAACAATAATTTGCTGCAACGGGGCTGGTTGACAATGAAGCAAGGGTACGTGCGGCACCATTATTCTTGACTGATGTTGCTATGCTATGGTAGAGACGTCGTTCTACCGACATTGAGAAAGGGTTATGCACTATTAATACTTGGGACGATTTCAACGCCGAAATCAAAAGGCAGTTCTATCCTAAAAATGTGGAATACGAAGCCCGTGGATATTTGAGGCGCTTGACACATAAAGGCGTTGTGCGGGACTACGTAAAGGAGTTTCAAGAGGTATTACTTGAAATCCCTGACTTATCTGATAAAGATGCCTTATTTGTTTTCCTAGACAGCATGCAACCATGGGCGAGGCAAGAGCTCCAATGCCCTGGCGTGCAAGATCTTGCTTCGGCTATTGTTGCAGTCGAGAGCCTAATTGAATTTCCAAGGAAAGGTGACAGTGCCAAGCCCAAGGGCCAAGGACAAAGTAAGGGCAAAGGTAGGGAAGGAAGAAATCGGGACAATGTCTCAACCTCATCCTCTACAAATGCAAACAAGTATGGCTCATCTAAACCCCCACAAAACAAAGGCAAAGGCAAACAACAGTCTGATAGTGGCAGATGGGGGAACCAACAGTTCAAGCCAAAAACGTACGAGTACTACCTGTGTGGCAACAAAGACCATCGTATTGTCGAATGTCCCCAAAGAGGAAAAATGGCTTCATTGATCGAGGAACATGAAGCCGAACAGTCCCAAGAGCAATAAACACATATGGGTTCATTGCGGATTCTAAATGCCATGAAGGCTGACGTGGAAAAACTGGTAGAACAAAGGAAGGGGTCGTTGTTTATCTCCATCAATATCAGGGGCAGACCGTTGAAGGCATTAGTGGACACAGGGGCTACCAACAATTTCATGAGGGCCGATGTTGCAACCAAGATGGACCTTCGGGTGACCAAGACACAAGGCCTAATTAAGGCAGCCAACTCTAAGGCCGTGCCTATCATTGGTGCTGCTCGTGGTGTGCAGACCAGGATCGGTGAATGGCAAGGCTATGTCAACTACACGGTTGTGCCGTTAGATGACTATGACGTGGTGCTTGGGTTGGAATGGCTTGATGAGGTACCTGCTTTCTTGGTTCCATTTGGTAACTCAAATGTGTTAACAGGCAGTTGCACGCCGTGCACGATGCTGATGGTGCAGGAAACCAAGGCCGGAGTATAGACCCTATCGGCTATGCAGTTAGTGAAAGGGCTTAAACGGCAGGAGGAAACGTACTTGGTGGTTGTCCGTGAGGATGAACCAGATAGGGGACCAGACCCTATTCCCCAGCCTGTGCAGGCTGTGCTTGATTAGTATGCAGATATCATGCCTAAGGAGTTGCCTAAATGATTTTCCCCAAAATGTGAAGTGGATCATAGGATTGAGCTGGTAGAAGGTGCATGAACTCCAGCCCAACCACCATACAGGATGGCCCAGAATGAGCTAGCTGAGCTGAAACAGCAGTTGCAATAACTTTTTGATGCAGGCATAGTCAGGCCATCTAGTAGCCCGTTTGGTGCCCCGGTGCTATTCCAGAAAAAGTCCGATGGTTCCCTGAGGATGTGCGTGGATTATCGGGCGCTGAACAAGATTACCATCAAGAACAAGTACCCAATCCTACTCATCATGGAATTGTTTGATCAATTGGTTACAGCCCGGTACTTCTCCAAAATTGACTTAAGGTCGGGATATTGGCAAGTCAGGATTGCTGAGGTGGACAAAGCAAAAACAGCCTGCGTGACCAGGTATGGTGCTTATGAATCTCTGGTCATGTCGTTTGGTTTGACTAATGCCCCTGCCACATTTTGTACTTTGATGAACAAAGTGCTCCAGCCCTTCTTGGACAAGTTCGTGGTCGTCTACCTAGATGACATTGCCGTTTACAGCTTGAGTTTGGAGGACCATATGTGAGGCCCGACCTCGATTTGCGTGCGATACCTCATTTCGTGTGCCTTAACCTAGAATTGCGTGCCTTGACCTAGGTTTAAGAATTGTGTTTCGTTTTGTGTGCCTTGTATTGAATTACGTGCATACATTTTTACGTGTATTTACTTAGGAAACGTGTATTCGTCTCGTAGTTCGTGTCTTGTCTCATAGTGCGTGCCCTAAACCTAGGGAAGCGTGCCCACACATTAATCAATAAAGCATCTTACATGAAGTACTAGATCATTAGTTAATCCTACAAATTCCACTAACTAATATTAAATTGCTACTTCAACCCACTAGAAGACAGAATCTCACAAAAAGCTAGACATTCCTTATTCTTTGTTCTTTATTCTTTGCATATCCCAAACACACAATTAAATAATGCTCAAAAGATGACAAAGATTCAGTATTTTTCAAGCCTTGGCCGACCACCTTGTGAGCATTTGTGCTTGCTTGCTTAATTCAAATTAATTCCTAGACATTCTATGACAATTCTATGACACAAATGCATAAAAAATTAGCTCAAAACCCTCCCCAAAGCCCCACCATTTCAACACAAGCTCCTTGCCCATGCTAGGTAATTCAAAATGCTTCTTGAAGACACAAAAGTATGAAATTTGTATGCCCAAGGCCGACACATGCCTCAACCTTTGCAAAAGCTTTCATTTTTCCTTCATTTCTCTCATTTCTTCTCATTCTTCTCTCTCCCTCTCATTCTTCTCTCTCTCTCTCAGCCCTAGCGGAATATTGTAGACTCCATAGCTTATCTTGATCACTCCATGGTTCATCAAGGCAGGCAAGAAGCTTGGGAGCTCGACTAAGCAAACTATGTTGCAAGAAACACACATGCAAGCTCTTTGAACCTCCATTTCGGCTTAGGTGAGTTTGCTAGCTTCCATTTCTTTTCTTCTTGTTCTAACCACATGCACCTACTAAGAACTTGGTTACTAAGCTAGGAAACTAGAGAAAAATTGAGTGGTGTGTCGGCTAAGCAAGAAAAAAGGTCAACTTTGTGCTTCACCAAGAGTCTTGTGCATCTTCTTGTTGTTTTGCTAAGGTGAGGGCTAAAACTTCTTGAAAATCTTTCAAAAAACCACATGCATGCTCTTAAATTCTATCTTTACTTCTGTACTTGAGATATATGTGTGTTCATGAGCTTTATAAACATGCATGGCAAGATTTTTGGCTAGAATGTGATGATAGATGAAATCGTGCATGTGACAGCTTTCTGTCTTGTTGGTGCGAGGTGATTTTGGCTAGGTAAATGATGTTGAAAATGCATGAAAATTGGTAGATAACTATTTTTTCCAGTTCTGAACATTTTTCCCAGAAATAGGACAAAGCTAATTTTGACACTAAAGTCCTCAAAATGGCAAATCATTGAAATGTGTCCAAATCTGGAAAATCTAGAAAAATGAAGCAGGTTTTGGCAGATTCACTGACCTTGTAGAACGAACAAGTTTTGACTTAGTAAATGACATCCAAAATGTATGAGATTTGGTGTGCTGCTATATTTTTCAGTTCTGGACATTTTTGTCAGAAATGGACTAAGGCTAAATCGGACCCTAAGGCTCTCCAAAATGACAAGTATTGAAATGTGTGCAAATCTGGACAGTTTTGTGCAGTCTCACTGTTTTGGCTATAACTATTGAACCTGAACTCCAAATGATGCAAGGTTTGTTTTTGAATTTAGTTCACCTCCTAAGCTTTAATTTGACATCTTATTCATTGAAATTGGAGATTTTTTGCTTGTCTTAATGACTGTGAGAAAACAGTCCATTGCAGTGAGGGTTTCACTTAGTGATATGCTTAGAAAAATTATTGTAGCTTCTCTTGTTGTATTAAATGCTTGGGATTGTGGCATTGAGATGTTGTGTGGACTATTTTGAATATTTGAGGGTGTATGAACTAATCAATGCGTGGCTTGAGTTTGATTTCGAGATGACTTGGGGCTTAATGGCACGGGTAAGCACGAATTAGAACCCTAGTAACTAGGTGAATTTGCTAAGTGTTGATCCTTTGGATGTTGTGTTGGATTATGTGTTTAGTAGGCTGCCCGTAGTTGCCCTTGTAGCCCTAAATATGATTTCGATGATTTCATGTTGATAAGTAGGCTTTTCTTGCACCCGAACCCACGTAGATGTCGTTGCATGTTGAATAATCTTATTTTTTAATTACGTGAACTTTGAAATGAGTTATACGACTTGATTTACGTGCGTTACATGGCTGCCAGTTTAATGTTCATATAACTCCATGTGCTTCTCAATTGAAATTGCTTGTAATATCGTGCCTCGCTTGTTTACTTGTCAATGTGCAATCTTATGACTGCTCGGAGGCAACCTACTTTGTTGACCTCCAAATGTGATATATTAAATGTCATAAATGTGCATTGCATACAAGGTTGCAACCTTTCATTCTGGCGTGGTAGCGTTCACGCACACTGGGCGGCATCGGGCTTGCCAGTGCAACCGTGACTACCATTGTCCAATTCCCTCTCTCGCTTGAGGGCTAGACTTCCTCGGAGAGTTGGGTCATTGGATTTCGGGGTACATCCGGAGTACACCCATTTGGCGTGATAAGGGGATGAATTGAAATCGGCCGCAACAACTGATACTGACATGATCTGAGAGCAAAAGCTCACCGTATCCTTTTCACTATGTGTATAAGTACTCTCACTTAGTTCCTAGAGGACCTCGGGGAGGAAAGACGGGTAATTGTGTTCCTTTACTTTTATATTATTGTTATGTACTTATTTGTGATATATTCATGCTTGCAAAAAGGGTTTTCATAAGTTGAACAGGAAAATGAGTTTTAAACCTATTTCTCGTTCCCCCTCGCTGAGTTCATAAGGACTTACCCTCTTTTATCATCTCAGGTGAAGAAGACCAAGAACAGGTACCCGAGGACAACGTGCCTAATGATGATTCCTTGGAATGATTGCCTGTCATATGTTCTTTGCTTGATTATGGCCATTTGTGAACACTATGCTGCTTGAAGACTATTTCTTTTCATGTTGCTTGATGTTTGTAATGTAAAAGACCCCCGTTGTAATTTGGGGTCTAATTTTGGCTTGTATTGATAATAACTAGACAGACTCTACTAGGGTCGTTTTGCTATCGTTACTGGCTAGTATCTATCATAGGATTATGAAGTATCAAGTAAAGACTAAGTAAAATGAACCTATCCAATCTTAAGTAGGTACTCATTGTTAAGCTAAGATCAACAGGTACTTTTGTAACGAGGATTAACAAACAAACGAGACATAGTATCATGCTAGGTTATTAATCAAACGAGACATCGAGATAACTAATAGGCATTTCAATTGATGGTAAATAGTAATCTTAGTTGGAAATGAAATTGTGATTGGAAAATTTGAGACATTTAGGGAATTGGGTCAAACCAAAGAGCCCAATTACAACCGTTATGCTGCCGATTTTCCTGAAAATTATGGAGTGTAGGCTAAAACGTTTAGTGTCAAACTTTTATGAACGATTAAGTACGAGATATGACTTGAATATTTAGATCACACTCTAGTCTAACTTTTATAGAACGTGTTGGGGCGTGACACCTTATAGAAGAAGAATGGTATCAGAGCTTAGATTGCTTAAGTCGGGTTTAACTCTCGGACCATGGGTAGAGCCCTAAGGTAATTAGGATGACTTGTTTATATGTTATTGTGTGATAATGTTAAATGTGCCTTCTATGTTCTATGTGCTTACGTGATTAATATGTCTTAATTGTTTCTAGAATTATGTATCTATATTATGTTGCGTATCTTATGCATTAAATTTTTGTTTGTCGTATTCCAATAAATTGTGCATCGTAATCTGTGCCCATAGATGGCTGGCTCTAGTACCCACACTACTAATAAGAGCGGTGAGCCCCAAGAGACTGAAGATGCTTATCAAACTAATCCCGGTGTAGCTATGTTTAACATGATGGCGAATGCCATGGATCGCGTGTCGCGAGTGATGGAATGTCAAGATGCACGTGAAGCAAACAACAACAACAACAACAAGAATTATGGTAACCATGGGAGACATAGCAGAATGAGAGAGTTCCTTGACTTTCGCCCGTCCAAATTCCACAGGGAAGCTGATGATGAGAAAGCAGAGGCTTGGCTGTCCGAGATCAAGAGGATTTTCAGGCCACTTGATTATACTAATGAAGAAAATGTAGAGTTTACTGTGTTTCTGTTGCACGGCGATGCTGAGCATTGGTGGCACACTGTGGAGGCACTATGGGAAACTGATCAGATACCTCACTTGTGGGGTAATTTCGTTAAGGCATTCAAGGAGAAATATGTACTTGCAGTTTCCAGGCAGAGGCGGATTGAGGAGTTCATGCACCTGAACTAGGGTAACATGACGGTGGCCCAGTACGAGGCTCATTTTGACCGACTGTCCCGTTATGCTCAATACATGGTCAGTACTCCAGAGGCGAAGATGTGGAAATTTACGACGGGATTGAGGCTAGAGATTCAGGACCAGTTGGCTTCACATGACTTCGATACCTATTCTGCTCTCTTTGTTGCTACTTCCTGAGTTGAGAAGAGAAAACTTGATAGAGCCGGTTCGAGTCAGCAGAACAAGAAACCATACCAGCCTTCAGGTCAACAGAGGAAATTCCAGGGCCAGAGTCGTAGTCAGGGCCAGAGCCAGAACAGACCAGTGAATAACCGTGGCCCGACGAAAGCGCCATCAGCCTCTTCCACCTGCGGATCCACAAGTAGTTCACCTGCTACTCAGTCTATCAACTGTTTTTACTGTGACAAGAAGGGGCATATCGAGGCCCAGTGTTGGAAGAAATCAGGACAATGTGTGCGATGTGGTAATGATCAGCATCAGATCAAGGATTGCCCTAAATGGCAAGTAGGACAGAATCAGGGCAAATCAGTTGGTAGAGGCAAGACTCCAGTTCCTAGAGTTCAGGCTCGAGCTTATGCTATTGAGTGCGAGGAGCTTCCAGAGGAGACCGCTGTTGTTGAAGGTACATTCTTCATACTGAATCAACCTGTTAGGGTACTAATTGACCCGGGTGCTACTCATTCATTTATTACTCCCTTGTGTGTGCAACGTGTGAAATTGAAAGTTGTATGTTTACCTTACGAAGTAGAAGTTGGTACTCCGATGGGTTCTAAACTTGTTACTAGCTCAGCTTGTAAGGCATGTAAAATCCAAATTAAGGATAGGGAATTCTCAGCCAATCTTATTGTATTACCTTTTCGAGACTATGAAGTCATCTTAGGGATGGGCTGGTTGGCAAAGCATCATGTCCAACTAGATTGCCGGACGAAGATTATAACGTTTCGGGTACCTGGTCAACCAATACTGGAGGTAATGGGTCGAAGAGATTTCACTGGGAGTTCCATCATTTCATCTACGAAAGCAGTGAAGTATTTGAGAAAAGGGTATAGTGGATACTTAGCTTACCTCATCAACAAGCCGTCGGACAAAGCTAAGTTAGAGGAGATGCTTGTGATCAAAGACTATGCGGATGTGTTTCCAGAAGAATTTCCCGGTTTACCCCCAAATCAGGAGATCGAGTTCATCATAGAGTTACTGCCTGGCACCCAGCCGATATCTAAAGCCCCCTATCGTATAGCACCAGCCGAGCTACAAGAATTAAAGGACCAATTGAAATGATTGTTGAAGAAAGGGTTTGTTCAACCAAGTTCTTCTCCGTGGGGTACACCAGTTCTATTTGTAAAGAAGAAAGATAGAACGTTGAGGCTATGCATCGATTACCGAGGATTGAACCAAGTGACTGTCAAGAATAAATACCCACTTCCACTGATCGACGAGTTCTTTGATCAACTTCAAGGAGCCAAAGTGTATTCGAAACTCGACTTGAGGCAAGGGTACTATCAGTTGCGGATCAAAAAGGAAGATGTGCCTAAAACGGCTTTCAGGACAAGATATGGGCATTATGAATATGTGGTGATGCCATTTGGACTAACTAATGCCCCTGCAGCTTTTATGGATTTGATACACAGGGTGTTTCAACCCTACTTGGACCAATTTGTGGTGATCTTCATTGATGATATTTTGGTGTACTCCAAATCTGAGGTGGAGCATGAACAACATCTACGGTTGGTACTGCAGAAACTTCGAGAGCATCAATTGTATGCAAAGTTTAGCAATTGCGAATTTTGGTTGCAGCATATTTCATTTTTGGGGCATATCATATCCCAAGAGGGAATAGCAGTGGATCCAGCAAAGTTAGAAACAGTGATGTCTTGGAAGAAGCCGGAGAATGTTACGGAGGTTCGGAGTTTTCTTGGTCTAGCCTGTTATTATCAGAGGTTCGTGAAGGATTTCTCTAAGATTGCAGGACCGCTTACAAAGCTCACTCAAAAGAAAACAAAGTTCATGTGGGATGACAAGTGTGAGAACAACTTTCAAGAATTGAAGAAAAGATTGACTACCGCACCTATTCTTGCATTTCTTGAAGGGAGTCAAGGTTTTGTAATCTATAGCGATGCTTCGAAGGAAGGTTTGGGTTGTGTGTTGATGCAAAATGGTAGAGTGATTGCGTATGCTTCTACGAAACTGAAGCTGTATGAATTGAACTACCCGACGGATGATTTGGAGTTAGCGGCTATTGTGTTTGCACTCAAGAAATGGAGGCACCATCTGTGGGGTAACAAGTTCGAGGTGTTTACTGATCACAAGAGCTTGAAATACTTGTTCTCACAAAAAGAGTTGAATATGAGGCAAAGGCGGTGGATGAAGCTTTTGGATGATTATAACTGCACAATCAATTATATGCCCAATAAAGCGAATGTAGTTGCAGATGCCTTAAGTAGGAAAGCGAGCATGGCAAAACTGGAAGTCAAGGTGCAGGAGTTGTTGGAGGAAGCATTTTTGTGGAAACCACAATTGACTCGAAAAGGGTTACTTTTTGCCACTACACAGGTTCAATCGACCTTGTTGTTTGAATTACGAGAGGCTCAACAGAAGGACCAACAATTTCAGAAGATTAAAGAAAGCAACACAGATTTCAAGTTTCATGATGATAGTATTTGGAGGTTTAGGAATCGGATTTGTGTTCCCACTGATCCAGAGCTGAAAAATAAGATTCTTGAAGAAGCCCATAATTCAAGATACACTATTCACCCCGGTGGGACAAAGATGTACCGGGATTTGAAGCAACACTATTGGTGGAATAACATGAAGAGAGAGATTGCGGAGTTTGTGGCACGGTGTTTGACTTGCCAGAGAGTCAAAGCGGAACATCAACGGCCAGCAGGTTTACTTCAGCCGTTAGAGATTCCTCAATGGAAATGGGAACATATAACTATGGACTTTGTTATGGACCTGCCCAGGTCACAAAAGGGTCATGACGCCGTTTGGGTCATAGTGGATAGATTGACTAAGTCAGCATACTTTTTACCAATGAACAAGGAGGATGATCCTGAGAAATTGGGAGATATGTATGTGGCGGAGATTGTAAGATTGCACGGGATGCCTGTGAGTATTGTATCGGATAGGGATCCTCATTTTACTTCCCGATTTTGGAAGAGATTGCAAGAAGCTTTGGGAACGAAGTTGAGTTTCAGCACGGCTTATCACCCTCAGACTGATGGACAATCGGAGAGAACTATTCAGATTCTGGAGGATATGCTGAGGGCGTGTGTTTTAGACTTCGGGAAAGGTTGGGAGAAATATCTGTCTCTAGCGGAGTTTGCTTATAATAATAGTTATCAGGCCACTATCGGGATGGCCCCATTTGAGGCGTTGTATGGACGTAAGTGTCGATCCCCAATTTACTGGGATGAAGTAGGTGAGACGAAGACTTTTGACCCGACCCTTCTACCTGAACTTATGAAGACTGTTGATAATATCTACCTCATCCGGAAACGGATGCTTACCGCCCAAAGCAGGCAGAAGAGTTATGCAGACCGACGGAGACGGAGTCTAGAGTTTGAGGTCGACGACAAGGTGTTCCTGAAGATATCACCTCAGAGGGGACTGATTAAACACGACAAGGGTCGAAAGTTGAGCCCGAGGTTTGTAGGACCATTCGAGATAATTGAGAAGGTTGGCAAATTGGCGTATCGCCTGGCACTACCCCAAAACCTCTCCAATATTCACGACGTCTTTCATGTTTCAATGCTGCGGAAGTATCATCCTGATCCATCGCATATCTTGGAGCCAGAGCCGTTGCAGCTTCGGGAGAACTTGTCTTATGAAGAAAAGCCCATTCGGATCCTAGACCAGCAAGATCGGGAGTTGCGTAACAAATCTATACCAACGGTGAAAGTGTTGTGGGATCATCATGGAGTTGAAGAAGCAACGTGAGAAAAGCGAGACTAGATGGAGCAAAAGTATCCAGCATTATTCCAAAGGTAATATTGAATTTCGGGACGAAATTCTTTTAAGGAGGGGAGGATGTGAGGCCCGACCTCGATTTGCGTGCTATACCTCGTTTCGTGTGCCCTAACCTAGATTTGCGTGTCTTGACCTAGGTTTAAGAATTGTGTTTCAGTTTTTGTGCCTTGTATTGAATTACATGCATACATTTAGGGTTGCGTGTATTTACTTGGAAAACGTGCATTCGTCTCGTAGTTTGTGCCTTGTCTCGTAGTGCGTGCCCAAAACCTAGGAAAGCATGCCCACACATTAATCAATAAAGCATCTTGCATGAAGCACTAGATCATTAGTTAATCCTACAAATCCCACTAACTAATATTAAATGGCTAATTCAACCCACTAGAAGACAAAATCTCACAAAAAGCTAGACATTCCTTATTCTTTATTCTTTGCATATCCCAAACACACAATTAATTAATGCTCAAAAGATGACAAAGATTCACATTTTTCAAGCCTTGGCTGACCACCTTGTGAGCATTTGTGCTTGCTTGCTTGATTCAAATTAATTCCTAGACATTCTATGACAATTCTATGACACAAATGCATAAAAATTAGCTCAAAACCCTCCCCAAAGCCCCACCATTTCGACACAAGCTCCTTGCCCATGCTAGGTAATTCAAAATGCTTCTTGAAGACACAAAAGTCTGAAATTTGTATGCCCAAGGCCGACACATGCCTCAACCTTTGCAAAAGCATTCATTTTTCCTTCATTTCTCTCATTTCCTTTCATTCTTCTCTCTTTCTCTCAGCCCTAGCTGAATATTGTAGACTCCATAGCTTATCTTCATCACTCCATGGTTCATCAAGGCATGCAAGAAGCTAGGGAGCTCGACTAAGCAAGCTAGGTTGCAAGAAACACACATGCAAGCTCTTTGAATCTCCATTTCGGCTTAGGTGAGTTTGCTAGCTTCCATTTCTTTTCTTCTTGTTCTAACCTCATGCACCTACTAAGAACTTGGTTACTAAGCTAGGAAACTAGAGAAAAATCGAGTGGTATCTCAGCTAAGCAAGGAAAAAGGTCAACTTTGTGCTTCACCAAGAGTCTTTTGCATCTTATTGTTGTTTTGCTAAGGTGAGGGCTAAAACTTCTTGAAAATCTTTCAAAAAACCACATGAATTCCCTTAAATGTCTATCTTTACTTCTGTACTTGAGATATATGTGTGTTCATTAGCTTTTATAAACATGTATGGCAAGATTTTGGCTAGAATGTGATGATAGATGAAATCGTGTATGTGACAGCCCTCTGTCTGGTTGGTGCGAGGTGATTTTGGCTAGGTAAATGACGTTTAAAATGCATGAAAATTGGTAGATAACTAGTTTTGCCAGTTCCGAACATTTTTCTCTCTCCCTCTCATTTCTCTCATTTCTTCTCATTCTTCTCTCTTTCTCTCAGCCCTAGCTGAATATTGTAGACTCCATAGCTTATCTTCATCACTCCATGGTTCATCAAGGCATGCAAGAAGCTAGGGAGCTCGACTAAGCAAGCTAGGTTGCAAGAAACACACATGCAAGCTCTTTGAATCTCCATTTCGGCTTAGGTGAGTTTGCTGGCTTCCATTTCTTTTCTTCTTGTTCTAACCTCATGCACCTACTAAGAACTTGGTTACTAAGCTAGGAAACTAGAGAAAAATCGAGTGGTGTCTTGGCTAAGCAAGGAAAAAGGTCAACTTTGTGCTTCACCAAGAGTCTTGTGCATCTTCTTGTTGTTTTGCTAAGGTGATGGCTAAAACTTCTTGAAAATCTTTCAAAAAACCATATGCATGCTCTTAAATGTCTATCTTTACTTCTGTACTTGAGATATATGTGTGTTCCTGAGCTTTTATAAACATGCATGACAAGATTTTTGGCTAGAATGTGATGATAGATGAAATTGTGTATGTGACAGCTCTCTGTCTTGTTGGTGCAAGGTAAGTTTGGCTAGGTAAATGATGTTGAAAATTTGTGAAAATTGGTAGGTAACTAGTTTTGCCAGTTCTGAACATTTTTCCCAGAAAGAGGCCAAAGCTAATTTTGATTCTAAGGTCCTCAATATGGAAAATCATTAAAATGTGTCCAAATCTGGAAAATCTGGAAAAATGAAGCAGGTTTTGGCAGATTCACTGACTTTGTAGAACGAACCATTTTTTACTTAGTAAATGACATCTAAAATTCATGAAATTTGGTGTGCTACTAGATTTTTCAGTTCTGGACATTTTTGTCAGAACTGGACTAAGGCTAAATCTGACCCTAAGGCCCGAAAAAATGACAAGTATTGAAATGTGTGTAAATCTGGACAGTTTTGTGCAGTCTCACTGTTTTGGCTATAACTATTGAACCCGAACTCCAAATGATGTGAGGTTTGTGTTTGAATTTAGTTAACCTCCTAAGATTTAATTTGACATGTTATTAACTGAAATTGGAGATTATTTGCTTGTCTTAAGGAATGTGAGAAAATAGTCCATTGCAGTGAGGGTTTCACTTAGTGATATGCTTAGAAAAATTATTATAGCTTCTCTTGTTGTATTAAATGCTTGGGATTGTGGCATTGAGATGTTGTGTGGACTATTTTGAATACTTGAGGGTGTATGAACTAATCAATGCGTGGCTTGAGTTTGATTTCGAGATGACTTGGGGGCTTAATCGCACGGGTAAGCACGAATTGGAACCCTAGTAACTAGGTGAATTTGCTAAGTGTTGATCCTTTGGATGTTGTGTTGGATTATGTGTTTAGTAGGCTGCCCGTAGTTGCCCTTGTAGCCCTAAAAATGATTTCGATGATTTCATGTTGATAAGTAGGCTTTTCTTGCACCCAAACCCACGTAGATGTCGTTGCATGTTGAATAATCTTGTTATTTGATTACGTGAACTTTGAAATGAGTTATACGACTTGATTTACGTGCGTTACATGGCTGCCCGTTTAATGTTCATATAACTCCATGTGCTTCTCAATTGAAATTGCTTGTAATATCGTGCCTCGCTTGTTTACTTGTCAATGTGCAATCTTATGACTGCTCGGAGGCAACCTACTTTGTTGACCTCCAAATGTGATATATTAAATGTCATAAATCTGCATTACATACAAGGTTGCAACCTTTTATTCTGGCGTGGTAGCGTTCACACACACTGGGCGGCATCGGGCTTGCCGGTGCAACCGTGACTACCATTGTCCAATTCCCTCTCTCGCTTGAGGCTAGACTTCCTCGGAGAGTTGGGTCGTAGGATTTCGGGGTACATCCGGAGTACACCCATTTGGCATGATAAGGGGATGAATTGAAGTCGGCCGCAACAACTGATACTGGAAATGAACTGAGAGCAAAAGCTCACCGTATCATTTTCACTATATGTATAAGTACTCTCGCTTGGTTCCTAGAGGGCCTCTGGGAGGAAAGACAGGTAATTGTGTTCCTTTACTTTTATATTATTGTTATGTACTTATTTGTGATATATTCATGCTTGCAAAAAGGGTTTTCTTAAGTTGAACCGGAAAATGAGTTTCAAACCTATTTCTCGTTCCCCCTCGCTGAGTTCATAAGGACTCACCCTCTTTTATCATCTCAGGTGAAGAAGACCAAGAACAGGTACCCGAGGATGACGTGCCCAACGATGATTCCTTGGAGTGATTGCCTGTCCTATGTGCTTTGCTTGATTATTGGCCATTTGTGAACACTATACTGCTTGAAGACTATTTCTTTTCATGTTGCTTGTTGTTTGTAATGTAAAAGACCCCCGTTTTAATTTGGGGTCTAATTTTGACTTGTATTGATAATAACTAGACAGATACTATTATGGTCGTTTTGCTATCATTACTGGCTAGTTTCTATAATAGGATTATGAAGTATCAGGTAAGGACTAAGTAAAATGAACCTATCCAATCTTAAGCAGGTACTTATTGTTAAGCTAAGATCAACATGTACTTTTGTAACGAGGATTAACAAACAAACGAGACATAGTATCATGCCAGGTTATTAATCAAACGAGACATCGAGATAACTAGTAGGCATTTCAATTGATGGTAAATAGTCATCTTAGTTGGAAATGAAATTGTGATTGGAAAATTTGAGGCATTTAGGGAATTAGGTCAAACCAAATAGCCCAATTACAGCCGTTATGCTGCCGGTTTTTTGAAAAATTATGGAGTTTAGGCTAAAACGTTAAGTGTCAAACTTTTATGAACGATTAAGTACGAGATATAACTTGAATGTTTATATCACACCCTAGTCTAACCTTTATAGGCCGGGTTGGGGCGTGACACCATGTGGTGCATTTGAGGCAGGTTTTCCAAAAGTTGAGGGACCACGAGCTGTATATTAAACTGGAGAAGTATAGCTTTGCCAAGGAAGATGTGCATTTCCTTGGGCATATCATTGGCAGAGACAAGATTCAGATGGAACCATCCAAGGTGGAGGTATTCTTGACTGGGAGCAGCTGAATGGTGTTCCACAGTTGCGGTCATTTCTCAGCTTGGTGAACTATTATCAGAGATTTATCAAGGGCTATTTAGTTGTTGTTGCCCCATTGACGGATATGCTCAAGAAAAACAGGCCATGGTCATGGGACGAGACGTGCAAACGTGCCTTCGAAGCCCTCAAAGTAGCAGTCATAACCGAGCTGGTGTTGGCGTTACCAGATTTTGGTAAGACATTTGAGGTGCATACTGATGTCTCTGATTTTGCAATTGGTAGTGTGTTGATGCAGGATAAACACCAAATTGCCTTTGAGAGCCGCAAGCTATACGACACGGAACGACGATACTCGATGCACGAGAAGGAGATGACTGTCGTCGTGCATTGCCTACGGACCTGGCGGCATTACTTGCTTGGGATGAAGTTTGTGGTGCGGACTAATAATATTGATGCAAGCTATTTCCAAACCAAAAGAAGTTGACACCTAAGCAAGCCCGGTGGCAAGGATTTTTGGCAGAGTTTGATTTCGTGATAAAGTACAAGCCAGGTCGTGACAAACGCGTTGCCGATGCACTGAGCCGAAAGGCAGAGCTTGCTACCATTAGCCATCCCACTAGTCCCTTGAATGACAAGATACGGGAGGGACTGAAGCATGATCCAGTTGTTCAAGGATTGATCAACTATGCCAAGAAGGGCAAGACCCGACGGTTTTAGGAAAGGGACGGACTGTTGTTAACGAAGGATGACCAATTGTACATGCCGAAGTGGGGAAACTTAAGGCGTGAAACTCTGAAGGAATGCCATGACTCATTGTGGGCAGGTCACCCTGGCATGTATCGCACCGTGGCCTCGGTTGAGGATGCTTATTACTGGCCACGGATGCGAGACGATGTGGAGACTTATGTGCGGATGTGAAACCCCACTTTTCTATCCTGTCTCATTTTGCGTGTTTATTCTCGTTTTGCATGAATTAACCTGTTTATGTGCTATATGACTTAGAATGTGATACTTTTGATATTAATACTCCTAGAACATGATAAATGTGCATTTAGGAAATTTTCATCAAAAACGGAGTCAGAAATTTTATCGTCGATTTTTAGTAAATAGTATTTTTGAAACACGTCTGCTAAAATTTTGAAACTGGTCTTTTTAACCCTTCTAGACCTAATCCTCTGACTTTAATAGACCTGTGTTTGATGAAAACGGTTTTCAAATCGGCTTAAGAATTTATTAGAGTTTTTACACCGACTTTTGCAAAAATTGAGTTTTAAGCCGACTCAGGTGAAATTGTTTGATTGTAAAACTTCTTGTCACCTAAAAATAACCTACTTGAGCTATCTTGGGTGTTGCATATTTGTTTTGAACAAAGGGATAGCTAAAATGCATTTAAAAGACAAGAAAACACAAAAATACTAAGTTTACTCAACTTTGACTTTATTTAAAATGTTGACCATTTGCATATAAGTTGTTACACACAATTGCAAAGCACAAAAACACCTTCAAAATCATTCACATTGCCGTGAACTTCATTGAGCCAAGGAGTAGTTTTCTTCAACATTTTTCAAAGCAATTTTTCAAAGAAAAACCTAGTTTTTGTCCGTAGAACTTCGGGCCGAGTTGGATTCCGCTTGTTGGGCACGCATTGCATGCATATCTAGGCTTATATCGCATCGAAGGTAAGAGAAAAATTCTAGATCTCAAAACTCATATTTTGTGTTTTTGCGTGTAAATGATTATTGAACTGTTAGAATGTTAATTTGAAGTTAGATTATTGCTCCATGCATGCTAAGGATCATTTATATGTATTCTTCCGAGATTTGAACCGTTGTAGAATAATTATTTATTTTCGGGTATTTAAAATTGAGTTATTTGCCATTTTTTTATTATCTTGAGTTGTGTTGGTTGAAATCAATTGCCGTCGATTTCTAAAAGTTTGATAATTACGTGGTAGGGCCGTTATAATGCCGAATTTTTGATTGCGAGGTCGGTGCTAAAGTCCTGAAATTTCAGCCAAGACACACTAGGGTTTTAGGGTTATTGGGCATGATTTGGACATGTTTTGGTTGGTTCCGATAGGGCTAATGTAGTTGATTGAATGGGTGAGTGATAGAAACTGGTTTGGAGTTGTTTGGATTAGTAGAATGTAAGATATGAATATTTGAAGTTTAGGTTGTCTTTCTTTAAAATATTAAATTATGCATTTAGTTGATTGGTTGTGGTTTGAGTGATTGAATTATGAGTTGATGATGGGTAAACTAGGGTTTGATTGAGTGTTTAATGCATGTTCGGTTGGATGGCCTACTTTGTCATCTAACTTAGTTATTTGTTGTTAAATTGATTATTGATGTTATTAAGATGATAATATGATTATTTATTGATTATTGATTGATGATTGATGAACCGGGAGATAGTCAACGAAAAAGGTTGTCCTCCTGTGAATGATTGATGTTTATTATTATTGCTGAGTCTTTGGTATGTGTGTGCCACCTCTCGGGCAGCATCGGGCTGTCGGGTTGATAACGGCATGACTACCAGAGACTACCTCCAGCTCGCATGACGGTGGTGTCATGGAGGGAGAGGTTATTGGTGTACATCAGGTGCGTGAGTTTATGGGAGTCACAAGAAGGCTGTTATGATCGTGATGGCGTTTGGAGCTACACCAACTAGTGTATCCTTTATTGAATGGTCATTATAGATTATGTGATGATAGTATTATTGATGTTATTGTGTGTTTACTTGCTCAAAGGATCATTTTCCAAGGAGTATAGTGAATACTGTTAGAGATCTATCAGATCCTCACTGTGCGTATTTTATATAAGCTCACTCTCTATTATTGCATGCTTACAGGTGTACTTGAGCAAGATTACAGGTATGTGCCTCCTGAAGAGGAAAATGTGTCTTACGTGGATGAGTCTTATGTTCCAGAGTCCTATCATTGATGTTTCATGTGTTGAACACCTTATTATCTTGTATATTATCTAGTTAACTTTTATATGCTTTGTAGTTTATAATGTATAAGATGTTGAAAAGATAATGAATTAGTTGATGCTATCTTAGTAGCCTTTCTTTTGTCTGTGTATAGGTTGCTAGGTTGGTATCAATATATTTTGCAATGTATATTAAGGTTCATGTATTATGTTAGAACAGAGGCGTATAACGAGGAATGATTATTGTATAATATGGTTATGATGTATGTTGTTATTTTATTGAGTTGTTTATTGTATGGTTTATGGAGTTGATGTATAATGTTCTAATGAGGTTGGTTTAGAGCCTCGGTATCCTATTTACTGTCGTTATACTGCCGAAATTTCGTTGCGTCCTGACTGATTATAGGAGGGGTCGAGTTAGGGCGTGACATTTAAGTGGTATCAGAGCGTATGTTTAGTTGTCATCCGGGGTATTCTCGGAATGTGGGTAATGGTCTTAGCATGAAAGTATGTATGAATTGAAAGAAAAGTGAACTATGTATTAATATGATCAAATGATTAAGTGATTAAGTGATTATGTGATTTAGTGCTTATGTGATTATGTGATCAATTTGTTTATGATGCACGCATGCTGCACGAAAGTGCACACATGGGGCGCCCATGCCGCACGAAGGTGTGCACATGGGGGGCGCATGCCACACGATGGTAGGCGTATACCGCTCGGAGGTGCATGCATGGGGCGCCCATCCCGCACGAAGGTACGCGCATGGGGCACGCATGCCTTACGATGGTGCACACATGTGGCTCGCATGCCACACGAAGGTGCGCGCATGCCGTACGATGGTGCGTGTATGTGGCTAGCATGCCGCATGAAGGTGCGCGTATAGGGCGCCCATTCCACACGATAGTGCTCGCATGCCGCACGATGGTGCGGGCATGTGCACCGCATGCGGCAAGAAAGGTACGTGCATGGGGCGCCTATACCGCACGATGGCGTACGCATCGTGCGTACATGCTACACAATGGTGCACGCATGTGGCTCGCATGCAGCACGAAGGTGCTCTCATGGGGCACCCGTACCGTACGAGGTTGCGCACATGGGGTGCGCATACTGCATGATGGTTCGCGCAAGTAGCGCGCTCGGGGCGCTTGATCGCTACTTGGTATGTGTTATAATTATGTGCAAAATAACCAAGTTTTAATAACCTGCAAGTGCACGGATATTGTAGTATGGTGTGCAAAGAGTGCGGAATCGTATCCACATGGAAGCTCGTTAGTTAGTGTAATGTGTGAAAGTGTTTAAAGAGGTAAGTGACAGTTTGAAATGACGTTTGAGTAACGGGTAAAAATGTAAACTAAAAGCTAAGGTTTTGGTTTAGCTAAGTACGAAAGAATATCTAGGGATCAAATATGCAAATAAGGCAATTAATGTAGGCTCGACATCCGGATTCTTAAATTATATACAAGAGGTCAAGCTACAAGCATTAACCTAGTCAATTAACTCAATCTATTAAAATCCCGATTACTAACTCTGATGTAGGTGTCGTTCTATCTACGAGCGTATAGCTATAGTATGGATCTGTCCTTTCAACCTGGTTTAAAAGGGTTGTTTCAACATAAGTAATCAACATCTCCTTACTGGTCTAGAAACTATGGTCTACTTAAAAGCATTACCTATAATTTCTTGGAATCTTTAAGGTTGTCAAGCTATTGATTCACTATTAAAGCATGGATATATGATACAAAAATAAAGCAATCATATCATCTACTTAAAAGCATTATGCATGAAAGACAACACTTAATTAATGCAAGCCATATATTGCATTAAAACTAAATAATCCAAATCCGAGACCATATATTAAAAGACCATTATTTACAATATCCTACCATAGATAAGAATTCTACTCAAACATAATAAATATGAGTTTATACAAATAAAAGAGAGTCAAGAAAGGCTCCCCTGTGTTGACGAACGCGTATTTCTGAACTCCAAGTCTGAACAAAAATTCTATAGCTATTCGGGCAGAACTTCCCCCCGAATAAGAGCTATTTTTTAGCAAAGGCTCAAAAATGAAGATTAGGATGTCCGCTGTACAGTAGCTATTCAGGCAGAATGCCCTTGAATAAGAGCCACTAGGCAAGATTTCCTCCGTATATAGCTATTTAGGCAAAATCCTAAATAAGAACTATAAAAATAACTTGACAAAAATTGAAAATATTGGAAAAATATTCCAAAGCTCTCAAAAATTGTGTGAAAATATGAAGATGGGAGATGTCTATTTATAGGAAAATTTGGCTACTATTCACATGGCTACTATTCACGTGACTACTATTCACGTATTCTGCATGCAGTTTTACTGTTCACTTGTTGGCCATCATTATTCACGCGTTGACCGATACTATTCACACATTGACTGAAAAGTTGACCAATGATATTCCAAGGTTATTTGGCGTTCTGAGTCCGTTTCTGCACTCTGTTTGGCCAAATTCTTCCTCTACGGGCTTCAATTCTTGGTCAACACTTAAGTTTGGCTTTGACTTTGATCGGTTCGTTGACCGCAGCATCTTCGGGCATTTTTCACTGTTTTGACCCTCCAAACGATGGAATTTGGCTAAAATCACGCCATGCGCAGGACTAAAGTCTTGTGTTTTGCTCAAAAGGCTGTTTCTACCTGAAAAAAAGATATGATTTTTCAAAAACAGACATGGGTCACTTTTTGAGATCATCTGGGTCCATGTTCTGAGTCCGATTTCGTGCTAATTTCAGCTAAATTTCTTCTCTATAAGCTTTATTCTTCAACCGCCTCGCGTGCTTCCCCATTCTTGACTTCTTGACTTGTAATTTAGATCATTTTGGGTCTGATTTTTCACTTTTCTGTGTCATCCTACATTGCATCGAAAATATCAAAGTATTGCAATAATTCCCAAATTAATATGCAAATATAGTACAAATACCAAGGTTTGAGTGCTGCAAATACAGTCACATCAACGCTCAAGGGGCGCTGTTGGGGCACGACTGAGGCACTGTGGGGGTACGCTTGGGGGACGATGGGGGATGTTGGGGGATGGCTTTGGCACTACTTGGGGACCTTGGCCACGACGGGCGATGTTAAGCATTCGTGGGTATTGGGCATACGGAATGTATTATGAGACAAATGTGGACGTTGATGTCCTTTTACAAGTGGTTTTCGAATCTATGAAGTGGTCTTAACCTTTCCCTTGTCCGAATAACAGTTCATCACATTTGTGAGCCAAATTAGATTAATCGGGTTTCTAATCTTTCCAAAAAAAATTTAATACCAAATATCATGTAAACAAATTAATTTGTGAATCAATATAAATTTTCCTAGATTTTCTAGTATTTTTTCCGATTTTTCCCTATTTTTTGTAATTTTTAAATATTAAAAATCAATTTTCAAAAAAAAATATTTTTGAATATCATTTAACGAATTAATGTATGAATTAATATAAATTTTTCTAAATTTTTTACTATTTTTTCTTATTTTTCCCGATTTTTCTCAATTATTAAATATTAAAAAATATTTTTTCAAAAAAAATAATCTTGAAGCATTTGGATATCATATGCTATCAATAAGGAGCAAGTTGGGTACGAAGATCATGCCATATAAGGCTTTTTATAGTGTAAAACACCCATTATGAATCTCTAGCAAAATGTACGCTATTGTTGTCACTTGGGTTTTTGTATCTAAGTTACTATAGGGGGGTATATGGTGTCAAGCCCCCTCGTCGAGGTCCATGCAGGGGGACGTTATGGGCACTTCGTGGCACATTGTGGGATATATCGTGGGCTATATTGTTGGCGGGAATGCCTACCGAGTGAATCATGCCGAGGTATTGCATTGCATACTCGGCGCAACACCAGGATGGCTAATGAGGAACGTGGTGGCTTCCCTAGCTCCTCATTATCCATCATGGTGCCCCAACACCATCGACGTCATTAGGATGGCTAATGAAGGGGCAAGTAATTGCCCAAACACAAAACTAGCCATCCCTGTGCCGCCAACTAGGTACACGTTGGGGGACATTTCCGTCCCTCGACGTGTCGTTGGGCCTGCGCGATGCGCGAATCGCCTAGCACACGAAGCCATGGTCGTTGCCGAGTGGATGCACACGGCCATGGTATAGTGTCATAGCGATCCAAGCACCGCGTGGGCTTAGGTGGCTCTTGGGGGATGGTGGGGGCAAGCGTGATACGCGAATCTCCTAGCACACGTGGCATTGGCTTTCATTTAGCAACGACACGAGCGTTGCGATGAGACGATTGCTGATGCTTCAATGTCGTGGCGATCCAAGCACCATGCGGCCTTGAAGCCGTCCCTTGGTTGGTTCCGACGGGCCTGTGCGATGCGCGAATCGCCTAACACACGATACCATGGTCCTCGCTGATTCGTAATGCTACATACTTGGTCTAGTGTTGTGGCGATCCAAGCACCACGCGGGCAGAAAGTTTGCTTGTCCCGTTCTGTGCATGTGGGTGCATATAGAGGAACGGTGGGGGACTGCGCATTGCGCGAATCGCCTAGCACAGGGCCTTGGCTTTCGTTAAGTGACGACGTGAGCATTGCGATGAGACGATGGCGATTGCTTCAATGTCGTGGCGAACCAAGCACCATGCGACCTCGAAGCCATCCCATGGTGTGTTCCCACGGGTCTACGCGAATCGCCTAGCACACGACGCCATGGTTCTCGCTGAGTCATAATGCGACGGACGTGGTATAGTGCCATGGATATCCAAGCACCGCATGGGCAAGAAGTCCACTTTCAGTTGGTATCTCAAGTGTGTGCACTCGGTGCTTGGTCAGGCACCACGAAGTAGGCCCCTAAGCTTGCGATGTGTGGCCTAGTCATGCACCTCATGTCGTTCTTGTCCCTTGTCCCTCAAAAATTCTTCGTACCTAGCGGTGCGTTCTCGGGCTATCTCGCCGGTTCCGTCTACCTGAAGAGCTTCCTTTGCCTAGACGGTAGGGCGGTTACCGGCTTAGTGGTCTGAGAATAGCGAACGTGATAGCACGTGAGTGGTGTTCGGCTTGTATGGGTCGGGTGGATCCCTACTTAAGCAGTGACGTCCACCCCTGCTTGCCTTTTCATTCGCGGCCCTAGTGCTTATGTTCACTCGGTTGATTGGTCCATTTCCTGTGTTGTGTACCTATAAAGAAGGCACTCTAAAGTCACATCATCCATCTTTTGCCTTGCGTCTGTCTCCGTGGACGACGTGGGGCATACCCCTAAGCACGTCCGTGTTCCACGCTGCTCACTCTAACAAGTGCGGCACACGTGGCCCGTGGGGCTTCGCTCGATCTCTCGGATGTGACACATCGTCACGGTATAGGCTCCTTGGCCTCTCTTTTCCTGAAATCAGCGTTCGTCGCTAATCGCATACGATGGTCGTGCGCTCGTCTTGAGCCGTCTACCCTTAAGGGACGATGTGCCTTGTGCGACGCCGGCGTCGGTGAGGAATGCTACCTGGTTGATCCTGCCAGTAGTCATGATACGAACCTGGTTGGTTCGCATCAAGTCATATGCTTGTCTCAAAGATTAAGCCATGCGTGTGTAAGTATGAACTAATTCAGACTGTGAAACTGCGAATGGCTCATTAAATCAGTTATAGTTTGTTTGATGGTATCTACTACTCAGATAACCGTAATAATTCTAGAGCTAATACGTGCAACAAACCCCGACTTTTAGAAGGGATACATTTATTAGATAAAAGGTCGACGCGGGTTCTACCCGTTGCTGCGATGATTCATGAAAACTAGACGGATTGCACGGCCCTTGTGCCGGCGACGCATCATTCCAATTTCTACTCTATCAACTTTCGTTGGTAGGATAGTGGCCTACCATGGTGGTGACGGGTGACGAAGAATTATGGTTTGATTTCGGAGAAAAAGCTTGAGAAACGACTACCATATCCAAAGAAAGCAGCAGGTGCACAAATTACCCAATCTTGACACGGGGAGGTAGTAACAATAAATAACAATACCGAGCTCAAAGAGTCTGGTAATTGGAATGAGTACAATCTAAATCCCTTAACAAGGATCCATTGGAGGGCAAGTCTAGTGCCAGCAGTTGTGGTAATTCCAGCTCCAATTGTGTATATTTAAGTTGTTGCAGTTAAAAAGCTCATAGTTGGACTTTGGGATGGGTCGACCAGTCCACCTCAGGTGTGCACCGGTCGTCTCGCCCTTTTACCAACGATGTACTCCTGGCCTTAACTGGTCGGGTCGTGCCTCCTGCGCTGTTACTTTGAAAAAATTAAAGTGCTCAAAGCAAGCCTACTGAGACGGAACACACGTTTCAGCCCAACGAGACTGACGGCTTACCTAAAACGTGCACGAAACGAGACCGACGGTGCTTATGCAAAAATCTGCCTAAGGCAATTTCAGACCCTTCCCAATGTTTCTAGAGCATTCTAGGGCGGTGGAGATAGTCCAGGAAGCAACTGGGCAGAACTTGGTGGAGAAATCCAGATTTGGTGCAGGAACATTCCAGAAATTGGCTAAGGAGGGAAACTCTGCCCAAGCTGCCCGACAGTCTGCCCAAGCTGCCTGAAATTGTCCAGAATTTTCTAGCTGCTTGCTTAGTGCTCAGGTCTGGAATTTTCTAGCTAATTATCTATGTAAATATCTTTGTAATGATGACAAATGGCAAGATCACAATGATGCCAAGTGTATAGATCATAGGCCTTTGATCATTCTTTGTGTAAACTATAAATAGAGCATTGTATAGCCATTTTGAGCAATGACAAATAGATTGATACTCAGCCATTTCCGTGTATCCTTCAAGCTCTCCATACTTAGCCAAATTTTAGTTTCCTACGAGCAATAGTCCTGCGGTTTAGCTTGCCTTCGGGTTAGACTTCACTCAAACCGCCCATTGCAAGCTTGTGTGCTGAAAAATGACTAAGTGTTGAGCCTACCAACCTCTAACACCTTAGTTTTGTGCTGCTCACTCTGATCTTAACTACTCACAAGCGCACTTAGGTAGCCCTCAGTGTTGGCTAAGGCCGCGCAGCGACAGAATTTTCAGGCTCAATTTCTGATCCCGTGACAAATGGTATCAGAGCCATGGCTGCTTGGCTCGAATTGGTGCTGCTGAAGACTGCATTGTGCTTTCTTCTCTCAGTTTGTGGGTTCATGATCTTGTGGGACTATGGCTGCCTCGGATGAGAAGATGACCGATAATGAACAGGCTGTCGTTGAGGGGACGACAACCAGGAGCAAGGCGAAGAAGGGGTGTTCGCGACATGGCTCGAGGGACCAGTTGAGCACCCTCGAAGCTAGGCTTGTGCGGGTGGAACAAGCCACGTTGGTAAACACTGCGGTGCTGGATGATGTGTGTACTCGGCTAAGGTAGGTAGAAGCCGGTAACAAGTCTGATCTAGCTTAATGAGTGCAAGAGCTGGAGGACCGAAATGAAGAGCTACAAGGTCAGGTGTTCTCTTCTATCAACTCTTTTGTTGATTCAATGCAAAAGACGTTAGAGGAGTTTCATGCACAATTTAGCTCGTGTTTGGCTGAATTGCGAACGGAACTCGAATCAGTTAAGGCTGATGTTGCTTTGTGTAAGGTTGTTATTAATGGTGGTACAACGACTGTAGTCGTTTCTTCTCCAAAACTGGACGGGATGAGACCGAAGTCGTTCAGTGGCAATCGTAATGCCAAGGAGTTGGAGAACTTCTTGTAGAATTTGGAATAATATTTTGGTACAGCGGGGTTGGTTGACAATGAAGCAAGGGTACGTGCGGCATCGTTATTCCTGACTGATGTTGCTATGCTTTTGTGGAGACATCATTCTGCCGACATTGAGAAAGGGTTATGCACCATCAATACTTGGGATGATTTCAAGGCCAAAATCAAGAGGTAGTTCTATCATGATAATGTGGAATACGAAGCCCGTGGACGTTTGAGGCACTTGACACATAAAGGCATTGTGCGGGACTACGCAAAGGAGTTTCAAGAGGTATTACTCAAAATCCCTGACTTATTTGATAAAGATGCCTTATTTGTTTTCCTAGATGGCCTACAACCGTGGGCGAGGCAAGAGCTCCAATGCCGTGGCGTGCAAGATCTTGCTTTGGCCATTGCTGTAACCGAGAGCCTAATTGAATTTCCAAGGAAATGTGACAGTGCCAAGCCCAAGGGCCAAGGACCAAACAAGAGGAAATGTGAGGGAGGAGGAAATCGGGACAAGGCCTCAACCTCGTCCTCAACAAATGCAAAGAAGTATGGCTTATTTAAACCCCCTACAAAACAAAGGCAAGGGCAAACAATAGGCTGACGGTGGCAAATGGAGGAACCAACAGTTCAAGCCAAAAATGTACGAGTGCTACCTATGTGACAGCAAGGACCACTGCATTGCCGAATGTCGCCAAAGAGGCAAGATGGCTTCGTTGATCTAGGAACGTGAAGCCAAACAATCCCAAGAGCAAGAAACACAGATGGGTCCGTTGTGGATTCTAAATGCTGTGAAGGCCGAAGTGGAGAAACCGGTAGAACAAAGGAAGGGGTCGTTGTTTATCTCCATCAATATCAGAGGCAAACCGTTGAAGGCATTAGTGGACACAGGGGCCACCAACAATTTCATGAGGGCCGATGTTGCAACCAAGATGGACCTTCGGGTGACCAAGACACAAGGCCTAATTAAAGTAGCCAACTCCAAGGCCGTGCCTATCATTGGTACTGCTCGTGGTGTGTGGACCAAGATCGGTGAATGGCAAGGCTATGTCAACTACACGGTAGTGCCGTTAGATGACTATGACGTGGTGCTTGGGTTGGAGTGGCTTGATGAGGTACGTGCTTTCTTGGTTCCATTTGGTAACTCAAATGTGTTAACAGGCAGTTGCACGCCGTGCACGGTGCCGATGGTGCGGGAAACCAAAGCCGGAGCCAAGACCCTGTCAGCTATGCAGTTGGTAAAAGGGCTTAAACGATAGGAAGAAACGTACTTGGTGGTTGTTTGTGAGGATGAACTAGATGGGGGACCAGACCCTATTCCTCAGACTGTGCAGGTTGTGCTTGATGAGTATGCAGATATCATGCCTAAGGAGTTGCCTAAACAGTTGCCCCCGAAACGTGAAGTGGGTCATAGGATTGAGTTGGTGGAAGGTACACGACCTTTAGTCCAACCACCATACAGGATGGCCCATAATGGGCTAGCCAAGCTGAAACGGCAGTTGCAAGAACTTCTTGATGCAGGTATGGTCAGGCCATCCAGTAGCCCATTTGGTGCCCCAGTGTTGTTCTAGGAAAAGGCCAATGGTTCCCTGAGGATGTGCGTGAATTATCGGACGTTGAACAAGATCACCATCAAGAATAAGTATCCAATCTCACTCATCATGGAGTTTTTTGATCAGTTGGGTGCAGCCTGATACTTCTCCAAAATTGACTTGCGGTCGAGATATTGGCAAGTTAGGATTGCTTTGGGGGTACGAAGCAAAAACAGCCTGCATGACCAGGTATGGTGCCTATGAATTTCTAGTCATGCCGTTTGGTTTAACTAATGCCTCTACCACATTTTGTACTTTGATGAACAAAGTGTCCCAGCCCTTTCTGGACAAGTTCGTGGTCATCTACCTAGATGACATTGTCATTTACAGCTCGAGTTTGGAGGACCATGTGGTGCATTTGAGGCAGGTTTTCTAAAAGTTGAGGGAGCACGAGTTGTATATTAAACTGGAGAAGTGTAGCTTTGCCAAGGAAGTGGTGCATTTCCTTGGCCATATCATTGGTAGAGGCAAGATTCGGATAGATCCAGCCAAGGTGTAGGCTATTCTTGATTGGGAGCCGTCAAACAATATTCCACAGTTGCAGTCATTTCTTGGCTTTGTGAACTATTATCAGAGATTTATCAAGGGCTATTCAGCTATTGCTGCCCTATTGACGGATATGCTCAAGAAAAACAAGCCGTGGTCGTGGGACGAGATATGCCAACGTGCCTTCGAAGCCCTAAAAGTAGCAATCACAGCCGAGCCGGTGTTGGCGTTACCAGATTTTGGTAAGCCATTTGAGGTGCATACTAATGCCTCTGATTTTGCAATTGGTGGTGTGTTGATGTAGGATAAATACCCAATTGCCTTTGAGAGTCGCAAGCTAAATGACACGGAACGACGGTACTCGGTGCACGAGAAAGAGATGACTGTCATCGTGCATTGCCTACGGACCTGGCAGCATTACTTGCTTGGGACGAAGTTTATGGTGTGGACTAATAATGTTGCTGCAAGCTATTTCCAAACCTAAAAGAAGCTGACACCCAAGCAAGCCCGGTGGCAATGATTTTTGGCAGAGTTTGATTTCGTGATGGAGTACAAGCTAGGTTGTGGCAACCGTGTTGCCGACGCACTGAGCCGAAAGGTAGAGCTTGCTACCATTAGCCATCCCACTAGTCCCTTGAATGACATGATACGGGAGGGGCTGAAGCATGATCCAGTTGCTCAAGGATTGATCAACTATGGCAAGGAGGGCAAGCCCCGACGACTTTGGGAAAGGGACAGACTGTTGCTAACGAAGGGTGACAGACTGTACGTGCCGAAGTGGGGAAACTTGAGGCGTGTAATTCTGAAGGAGTGCAATGACTCATCGTGGGCAGGTCACCCTAGCATGCATCGCACTATGGCCTTGGTCGAGAATGCTTATTACTGGCCACGGATGCAAGACGATGTGGAGACTTATGTGCGAATATGTCTTGTGTGCTAGCAAGACAAGATCGAGCAGAAACATCCGGCTGGACTCCTACAACCGTTACCTGTGCCGGAGTACTCGTTTGAAAGTGTCACAATGGACTTCATCACTTGCCTGCCGAAGTCAGCGGGGTGTGGCACAATTTTGGTCTTGGTGGACAGGTTTTCAAAGTATGCTATCTTCATCCCAGCCTCACTGGATGTTACCGCACAAGAGACAGCCATACTCTTCATGAGGTACGTGGTGAAATGGTGGGGAGTGCCGAAGATGATAGTCAGTGACCGTGACCCTCATTTCACTGGCAAGTTTTGGTCTGAGCTGTTCAAGTTGCTTGGTTCTCACCTGGCCTTCTCAACAATCTTTCATCCGCAGACCGATGGGCAAATGGAAAGGGTGAACACACTATTGGAGCTGTACTTGCGGCATTATGTGAGTGCCAATCAGCGGGACTGGGTTCGGTTGCTTGATGTGGCCCAGTTTTCCTATAACCTCCAGAGGTCAGAATCAATAGGACGGAGCCCATTCGAACTAGCCACTAGTCGACAACCGTTAACCCTACACACGGTTGAATCTAGTTATACAGGGAGTACCCCAACTGCCTACAAGTTTGCCAAAGAGATGCAGGAGGAACGGGACATGGCCTGTGCCGCTCTTGAGAAAGCAGCCAAGAAAATGAAGAAATGGGCAGACAAAAAGAGACAGTTCGTGGAGTATAACGAAGGTAACATGGTGATGGTGAAGTTGATTCCTACACAATTCAAGTCACTTCGTTCGGTTCATAAAGGATTGGTGTGGAGATATGAAGGACCGTGCAAGGTGGTGAAACGGGTTGGCAAAGCTTCCTATCAACTCGAGCTACCACCTAAGTTGAAGATTCATCCGGTGTTCCATATGAACTTTTTGAAGTCATATCATGCAGATGCGGAGGACCCGAGCCGAGGTGAATCAAGTCGTGCCCCAACAGCCATTGTTACTTCATATGGTCGGCAGGTGGAGAAAATCTTGGCTGACTGATGGAAGGGTAAACGTGGTGTGAAGAACTGGACCGAGTATTTGCTGAAGTGGAAAGGCTTGCCCGAGAGTGAAAATAGCTGGGAGCACGAGGATTTGATGTGGCAGTTCAAAAAAGAGATTGAGGAGTTCCAGTATACCAAGGGGTCGGGGACGACACCGACTTAGGTGGGGGAGGGTAAGACGGAACGCACGTTTCAGCCGCCCAACGAGACTGACAGCTTAGCTGAAACGTACATGAAACGAGGCCGACGGTGCTTATGCAAAAATCTGTCGAAGGCAATTTCAGACCCTTCCCAATGTTTCTAAAGCATTCTAGGGTGGTGGAGATAGTCCAGGAAGCAACTGGGCAAAAATTGGTGGAGAAATCCAGATTTGGTGCAGGAACATTCCATAAATTGGCTAAGGAAGGAAACTCTGCCCAAGCTGCCCAACAGTCTGCCCAAGCTGCCCGAAACTGTCCAGAATTTTTTAGCTGCTTGCTTAGTGCTCAGGTCTGGAATTTTCTAGCTAATTATCTATGTAAATATCTTTGTAGTGATGACAAATGGAAAGATCACAATGATGCCAAGTGTATAGATCATAGGCCTTTGATCATTCTTTGTGTAAACTATAAATAGAGCGTTGTATAGCCATTTTGCGCAATGAAAAAAAAGATTGATACTCAGTGTCATGCCCCCAACCCGACCTATAGAGGCTTGACTAGGGTGTGACCTAAATCATCATTGTTATTTTACATCCTTAACCATTTGACTATGATTGATGCTTAATCGTTAGCCTAGAACTCCAAAAGTTTTTCAGAAAACCGGCAGCATAAAGGTTGTATTTAAGACCTTTGGTTTGACCTATTTTCTAAAATGCCTCAAAAACTTTCAATCATTGATTTGATTTCAACTAAGACCCTTATTTATCATCAATCAATATGTCTATTGATCTAACTCGGAAGTCTTATTTGATTAACAAGCCTAACAAGATAACTATGTTCCGTTTATTTGTAAATCCCTTTTACGCGAGTACCTGTTCTCCTTTAGCCTATGAGTAAGTACCTGGGTAAGATTAGATAGATTCATTTATTTGATCATGCACCTAATGCTTCAGTTGCCAATGATAGTTACTAAATCAAAATAGTGATAGCAAAATGACCAATTAGAGTGTTCGTCTAGTTATAATCAGTACAAGCCAAAATTAGACCCAAATTACAACGGGGTCATTTACATCAACAAAATAAGTAGTCTTCAAAGCAAACACAATGTTCACAAAACAACCACTGTCAAGCAAGCCACATAAATCACGTATTCATTACAAGGAATCATCAACAAGCACATTCTCTTCGGGTACTTGTTCCAAAATCTTCTTCACATGTGATGATAAAAGAGGGTGGGTCCTTATGAACTCAGAGAGGGGGAATGAGAGATAACGTTTTAAAAACTCTTTTTCGATTACTCATATGAAAAACCCTTTTAAAAACATGTCATACGAAATAAGCAAGTTCATAACATAACATAAATATAAATGAATATATTTACCCGTATTTCCTCCCTGAGGTCCTCTACGAACCAAGCGAGAGTACTTAAACACATAGTAAAATGATACGTTTTGATATGTACAGGACTCTAGAGGTGACTCCTACGGGCTCAAGAGGTAGCTCCTACCACTTTTGGGTGTGGCACTTTGCCCCGTATAGTACTTAGTTCCTGCCGTTCAAGTGATACATTATGCTTTTGCTTTCAAGTTCATTTCCAATAACCATTGTTGTAGCCGGCATCAATCATCCACTTATCACTCCAAATGGGTGTACTCCAGATGTACACCAAACCTAAGACCCAACTCTCTAAGGGTGGAATGCCAAGCGAGAGAGGGAATTAGACCATGGTAGTCACGGGAGCACCGACAAGCCCTATGTCGCCCAGCGTTCGTGAAACACTACCATGCCACAATGAAATGTTGCAACCTTGTATGCAATGTCCATTTATGTCATTTAACATTTCATATTAGGAGGTCAACAAAGTAGGTTGCCTCCGAGCAAGTATATGATCACATTTTGACATATTGGCATATAAGGCATTGTAAGAACATATAATCATTTCATATATCCATTTGAAAGCAATTAAACTTTCGCGGGCAGCCAAGTAATCATGTTCAAATAAGCCATTGAATATCTTTTAACAATTCACATTAGGAGGTCAACAAAGTAGGTTGCCTCCGAGCAATCATAAGATCACATATCGATAAGTAAACATACAAGGCATGCTTGACATGTATATTCACTTTGTAAAACACTTAGAGGCATATTATCATTTAACGGGCAGCCAAGTAACTTCATATAAAACAAGATATATAACTCATTTCTGGTTCATATATCAAGTGTTAAGATCGTACAAGCATGCAACGACACTTACACAAAACCGGGTGCAATAATAGTTCACTAATCAACATGCAATCATCGGGAATCATATTTAGAGCTCTAAGGACAATTATGGGCAGCCTATTAACCACACAATTGAACACATCTAACCATAGGATCATCTCTTAGCAAGTAGTCATAAGCGATAGGGCCTCAATTCCGTGCTTACATATTCGATTAAGCAAACCATTCATCAAATAATGAATCCAAGCCATGCATCAACCAAATTAAGCAACCTCAACCAACCACAACAGCCCACACAACTTCTAATTTCCATAATCCCAAGCATTCAATACCACAAGTAAAGTTACCACATGATTCAAAGCATATTACCAAGCAACAACCTTACTGCAATGGTCTGTATTTCCACATTCAATTAGCCAAGAACATAATCTCCAAATTCAGTGAAACAAGTGTCAAATTGAAGCTTAATGAGTTTTTTAAATCTAGAAACAAACCTCTCTGCATTTGGAGTTCGGATTTAGGAGTTATGGCCAAAACCGTGAGACTACACAAAACTGTCCAGATTCGTACACATTGCGATATTTGCTACTGTTGAGGCCTTTAAACACAGAATTAGCCTTAGCCTATTTCTGCCAAATATGTTCAGAACTGACCAATCTACTTCGATACTAAATTTCATGCATTTGGACATCATTTACTAGTCCAAAACTATTTCGTTCTACAAGGTCAGAAAGCTGCCAGAAACCTACTTCATATTTCCAAGCTTTCCAGATTTAGACACCTTTTGATATTTGGCCATTTGGGAGGTCTTAGAGTCAAAATTGTCCTTGGCCTATTTCTACAAAAAGTGTTCAGAACTGACAAAACTATTGACCTACCAATTTTCATCCATTTGTATCAATTTTTACTAAGCGAAAAACACTTCATTCTACAAGGTCAGTAATCTGCCAACAAAAACGTGTTTACATATCTTCAAGTTTCTAGCCATTATCAAGCCATGCATGAGTAGATAGGCTCATGTAAACACATATACATGAACTACAAAGGTAAATACAGCCATATGAGAGCATGCATGTGAGTTTTGAAAGCTTTTAAAAGAGTTTAACCCTCACCTTAGCAAATTGATAGATGAAGATGCACAAATGCTCTTAAAAATGCACAAAATGCCCTTTTTCCTTGCTTTGGCCAAGTGGTGGCTTGGCTTTCCTTAAATCCTAGCTTAGTTAGCTTGTGTAGATGGTGTGCATGTGTGGGGAACCAAAAGAAATGGAAGAAAACTATCAAAACTTGCCTATAGCCGAGATAGAGAGTTTTGTGAGCTTCGTGTGAGATTTTATTGCTTCTTGCTTGCTTGTGCTTGCTATGGCCGAGCTTGGGAGAGTATTAGAGTGTCCTTGAGAGTTGTTAGGAGTCTTGGGAGCTCAAAGGGCAGCCATGGTCGAAAATGAGAGAGAAGGAGAGAGAATGAGAAAGTTTTGAGAGAAAATTGATGTTTGAAGCATGTTGAGTGTTGCTTGTGTTTGTGTGTCAGCCTTGAGCCTTACAAATATGATTTTTGTGAGTCATCTAATGCACAATTGAGTTGCTTTAGCATGTGTGGTAAAAGGGCCGAGAAAGTGAGGCATTGGGTAGGGTGTTTGAGCATTATTTTATACATTGTGTTTTGTATGTGTCATAAAATATTTAGGATAGAATATTTTTTGTTCAAGCTTGCTCAAAGACCTTGATATGGCCGAAATTAGCATGGAAAATTATGAATTTTCAGATTCATGTGAGTATATTATGGATTATAATAACTGTAGAATTTGAGGTGCATTGGTTTTAGGTGAGAATAAAGAATAAAGAATGTTTAGGTGTTTGTGTAGAAAGAATTGTTTATTGTTAGTAGATTTTGTAGAGAATTTGAATTAGGATTAGAATATTGTTAGTGGAATATGTAGGATTAGTATAATATTATTTTAATAGTTAGTGGATTGTATAGGATTATTTTATTGTCTTGTACTTTGTATAGGAATCTTTATTGATTAGCGTGCATGCATATATTCCTAGGTCTAGGGCACGCACTACGAGATAAGGTACGTATTTCAAGGCAAATGCACGGATTTCAAAGTAAATGCATGTAACCCTAGGTGAATGCACGTAAACCAATGCAAGGCACATAATTCAATACAATGCACGTAAATCGAGGTACAACTATTAAACCTAGGTTAGGGCACGTAGTTCAAGGTCAATGCACACAAATCGAGGTATCACACGTAAATCAAAGTCAGGGCACACAATTCTAAGTATCGCACGTACATCGAGGTCAGGGCACGTAAGTCGAGGATTAGTGCACATAATTTTAGGTCAAGGCACGTATGACGAGGCATGCACGAAAACCAAGACAGGGCACGTAATCCAAGGTTGGTCATATAATTCTGGGTCTAAGGTGCACAAATCGAGGTAGGACACGTTATTCGGGGTCGGGCCTCACACTCAGCCATTTCCGTGTATCCTTCAATCTCTCCATACTTAGCCAAATTTCAGTTTCCTACAAGCAATAGTCCCTCGAT